>JBAIZL010000001.1:199266840-199436840 GCA_036971475.1 Prosapia bicincta | reverse complement strand
GACCATTTTATCTTATTTTCATCAGAAGGCTAAACAATTACTATATATTACAAATAATGTCTTCAAGTTTTATGCTCTTTAATATTTAAATTGTATATTCACAGAAAATAATTAACTCATTTTAATAAAGATTTATCTTAAAAAATGTATAAAACAAGAAAACCTAAAACAATATGTTTTATTTATAGTAATGGAAATTATTTACTATAGCGTCTATCTTTTGTGTTTTTTTAACATCATTTTTGTATGATAATAATCTTATTAAAATTGATAATGTAATAAATATTGTTCTCTTGGCTATATTTGTAAAAAATAAAGTATTGCTATCATATAACAAAAAATAAAAGTAATGAACAAACTTTTACAATTGATGATGTAAACACCTGACACAAAATAGGATAATAAAAAAGAAAATTACTGATAATATTTAATTTTTCAGTTAAAAACAGCAAAGTTCAACAATTATAATTAAAATTGGTTGTAGAGTCTAGTTTCCAATATGTGTAACGTACCAGCAAATTCAGTAAAGAAATGTATTGATGTTTTATAGAATACAGATGTGATATTGTAAGTAGTCTCAAGTAGGCTACTATAATGCTGAAACCATATATTCTTAATATTAGTTATTTTTAAAACAATCACAATTTCTTATGAATTATTACAATATTATGTTTATCCCAAACTCTATGAGCAATGTCTGTTTGCATCCTTGGACTTAGTAAACACACTACAATTCTTTTATTCAGTAACAATTTACAGATTTTATCTCCAGCTTCCATCACACAAGGAATCTTAGATTAGCTAATCACATGAGTCAAGCAAAAACAGTTTGTAATTGAACAAATTGCATTAAAGCTAATATTTAAAGCATTAGTGAAAATGAAGGCATCATAGCAAACACAACAGTGAATAATACCGACAAGTGAAATAAGATATTTCAGTAAATCTGAGGTGCTGTTTCTTATGTATGTTGAATACTTTGTATGATTTCTTCTTGTTTTAATTTGAATGAGTATTACAAAACTCTAAATCAGAGAAACCACAAGTTTTGAACAATGGTTCGTTAGAATTAATGACATCAGTTACACATTGATTATACTTGTATAGTATATTCAGTTACACATTTACTAACCTTAAAAAATATATAGAGTCCAAACAGTGCACAGCTTGCTATTAATGGGAACATGGCTGCATCTTTCTGTGTCATTGTCTCTGGTTTTTCTCCAGATTCCTGAAATATATACATGAAAAATTGAAAAAATTTTTTTAAATAAATTAAGCAATGATTTTTTTTTCTGCAGTAATAATACACTTTACATTAAGGGTAAAATATGTATGTGTACAGTAATATTTTTTAACATCTTCCATAAAAGCATGATATATTAGAAATGAAATACCTCCTGCAGACTATTACATCTAGAAGAAGGTACTTTATATATAAACAGATTTTTAAGAAACTTCTACTCAACAATAAAGGTGAAAGCTAAAACCTGAAATTTACTGTAGCAATAATGAGCAACTTACTATTACAGTATACCAAAGTTTTTTTTATTACAGGGTGTCTAGTAAAATAGCTTGAAGAAATTCCCTGAGTTTTCCTCTTTTATATGTCTATAGAAAGCCCAATTTACATTGGGCCCATCCATTGATATCTGAAGGATCTTGGATAAATCCAGACTTTGAACACCTTTTAAGAACGAATTGAGTAACTCTTTTGCTTTTGTGTCTGTAAGGAACACAGAACCAAAATATCGAGCTTTCACTTCATCCGTCTCTGCATCCCAATACCTAACACTAAAATCCATTTGGGCTCTTTGTGATATTTTGTTTAAACTTTCATCAAAGCCAATTACATAGTTAAAATTTGAATTTAATGGTGTCAGTAACAGGTCTTTAAAATAATTTGATAAACCGAATACAACACTATAGGAAATTTTATCATTCCGCAATCTCATGTTCTGTGCAATGGTGCTATCAGGGAACATCCTTGGAAAGAGGCACACACTACCTTCTGCATTGCGTACAGAAGTGTTGCATTACTAAATTCACGCACCATATAATCTCTGCTTCGGTCACTTCACTTTCAGTTTATATTTATCCTAAGAAAGGAGGGGAGGTAATGACGACATCTGCATGACGCGATTGCCCGCTATGGCAATGAAAACCGGAACCTTCCATGTTGAAATAAGCAGTGTAAAAATAATCACCGTCAAATAAAACACATACTATCACGAGTCTAGACAAATAGCTGGCTACGAATGTTTACAGAGCGTTCTGTGTGGTCAGAAACAGACTGAGTTATCTGTTATCCCCACCCGTCCATATGATAACAGAACCACTGCGCACCTCAAGGCCACGGTCCAGGCTAAAACTTCCCAGCTGCCTGGGAGTTGGTACACCAACTCAACACATTTAATATTTATTGACATAAGTCCTGAAGTCATAGCAATGGGCTTATCAAATAAATAATGGGCATCTAAATAAAGAAGTGTTATTTCCTGACTGCCCTGCCCCTAAACCAGTCCGCTGGCTTACAATACCAAATATTCGAGAGCAATGGCCACTAGTTTTGTTTCTAATCAAAATAAATATTTTCCCGATTTTTTAAAATTTTCCCTGACTTTTCCCTGAATTTTCCAGAATCTTAAAATTCCCTGACTTTTCCAGGTTTTCCCGGTTTTCCCTGTCACTAGACACCCTGTATTAGTAATTTTATGGTCATAAATAAATTTTAATAATTTTGCTATGAAAAATAGTGAATACTACACACAATAAAAGTAGAGACAAATTTTGTCTTATAGGAATATCATGGAATTACTTACGGTTTGTAAAAAGAACATATACCATGTCTCCTAAAGAGTCTGCCAATACTATCAGCAGTCACTCTAATAAAAGGGAGGAAAACAGTACCAGTTTTCTCAGTCTCCTTCTCTTCCACGTCAAATGGAAGGACACTTTGGCAGTGTAACGCTTTATCAATGGCATATTCCTTATAGCCATTGCTTCTAATCACCTCTCTCAAAGTAATAAGTTCATGGTCCCTTGAATGGTACTCGAACGTTGTGTGGTGAACACAACCATTCTGACCCTTCCTAACCAAGACGTCCAGAAACGGCAAGCAGCCATCACTCTCTAGTTCCAAAGTGAAAAATATCCTGGAGTGGTAAGAGTTAAGGTATTTAAGGAAATCATCAATTTCTGTGCCCCCATGTTGCCAAATCATATAAAGACATCATCCACATACCGAAACCAAGCTTTAGGCCTGAGAAAAGCATCATTCAGGGCGTCTTGCTCCAAGAACGTCATAAAAATATTGGCTACAGTTGGAGAAAGAGAAGATCCCATAGGGGCACTATCAAATTCCCTGTAAAACTGTTCATTAAACAAAAAGTAAGTGTTTATGACAGTAACTAGCCAGATCTAAGATATGTGGAGGAAGATCTTCAAAAATTAACATCCTCTGAAACACTTCATCAATGGGATCGCTGAGAAATAATGACCTGACATCCAAGCTAGCCATTATGTCACTTTCTTCAACTTGAATTCCTTACAGCACTTGGACAAAATGGAGTTCTTGATATAGGAATCGGCCTTCTGAACCAATGTCTGCATAAGTCTAGCCAAATATTTCTCCAGTTTCTGAAGTGGTGAATTAATAGCACTCACTATAGGTCTTGTAGGAGTGCCCAGTTTATGGATTTTAGGTAAACCATATACCTTAAGACGTCTAATAGATTTTTCCCGAGGAATTATTGTGGATTAAGTTTCCTCATCGGTAGGAGTTTGTTTAATAATCTGCCTGGTAGACTTTCCCAAGTAGATGGTCGGATCGTTCTTAACTACTATGTAATTTTCATCACTTAGGATCTCCTTCATCTTGCCCATATAATCTGAAGTAATTAAAACAACAGTTGCATTACCCTTATCACCTGGCAATATGGTAATGTCTCCATTATTTTTCGCTTTAAAAAGGGCTCTTTTTTCTCCAGGGCTGAGATTAAGTTTAGGAATTCTGCTAGTACGTAAAATACTGGCAACCTCTTGACGAATTTCTTTAGCTTGCACAGTTTTATCTATGTAGGCTATAGATGTTTCAACCTCAGATATTATTTCTTCTACAGAAAGCCTGGTAGGAGCAATAGCAAAGTTAAATCCTTTACATAGGACAGAGATTTCAGCATCACTGAGTCTGTAGCTAGAGATGTTCTTCACAACCAAGTCAGGATCCAGAGTCTGACGATGAATTTCAGAAGTTTTAGCAGTAAGGTTATCAAAATTCTTCAACAGTTATGATACGATCCCACAGAATACAATGAACAACAGGTAAATGTGCAAAGTGAAAAGTTCTCATTCAGATTGCTACAACCCCCGGTCAGTGATGCTATATAATGGAGATACTATCAATCTTTGAAAGTTAACTCACATAAATACCAAGTAAGATTCTTGTTCAAGTACATATAGTGAAAGTGATAAGTTAATACAAGAAAACAATGTTGCAAAGTTATATATATATATATATATATATATATATATATATATATATATATATATATATATATATATATGTATATATATATATATATATATATATATATATATATATGTGTGTATATATACATATATAATAGAGAGTTCCGATGTTTCGCTAGAATCTCATCTAGAATTGCTGAGGTAGCCTAATAACAGTTAAAGTTAAAAATTTATTTGTGTGTTTACTAAAACTACTTCAAAAGCTGCAAGTAAATAGAGATATATATATCACTACCTTTAAAATACTACTACCTTGAAATGAAACTTTCTGCTTGAAATGAGACATTTGTTTCTTAAAACGGCCTCAAAATACCATTCAATAAGATTCCCTAACCAAAAATAAATAAAAATTTTGTTAGCAATATCACTGAATTTTATGTTACAGTAGCCACAGTAAATATGTTAACTTACTTTCAATCGTTGTAAATTAAATTCATTTTATTTACAAAAAGAAATCAAATATTTTCTTTTTATTAACCTGTAACAGTTTTATCTCAATTTTATTATGATTTTAACCACTCTAAAAATAAATTATTGCTTTATAAAGGATAATTCTCAGCAATAATTTTGCTGTTAGAATTAACTTTATTTAGCTCTTTATTACAAAATCATTTATTTTATTGGTTATACTTTACATACATAATATTGTGGTCTCTAGTTTCCCCTTGCAGAAAACGTGTTAGGCTATAAACAATTAAGAGTAGGGATGATATACCTATATACTGCAGAAATGAATTTATAAAAGAAAACAGGACTTCTAATATAAATGTGTGTGTTTGTATGTATATGTGTGTGTGTGTGTGTGTGTGTGTTTATGTGTGTATGTGTATGTTTGTGTGTGTGTGTGTGTGTGTGTGTGTGTGTTTGTGTGTGTGCGTGTGTGTGCGTGCGTGTGTGTGCGTGCGTGTGTGTGTGTGTGTGTGTGTGTGTGTGTGTATTAAATAAGGCCTGAAAATTTATTTGCATTTTACTTTCATCATTTCAAATGACAATTAATACCACTATACACTTTCATCCCATAGATTAGGCTACAAAATAAGACCTACATATCCTGTTAATTTGGTAATAGTTGACAAAAACTACAATACTTTGTTTTCAAATATTACAGTTAAGCCATTGCAGATTGAATTATTCGCTATCAAAGCGATCTAGTGGCACGAGTTGATTTGTTACATCAATATTTGTTGATTCTATTTTCACTTTAGCTACTAGTTTTTAACTAAAACACTTGTAAATATGTTACCCTTGCCTATAATAGCACTTATTTTTATATTTGTTGAGTAATTATTTTACTCAACAATTATAAAAGTAGGTTACTATACTCAAGTGTAACATATTTATAAATGTTTTAAACTGTCACATCAAGTTATCTAAATTGTGTTACATTAAAAAAAAACAATTCCTTAGACATGAGATGTTGCACTTCCTTAGCACATCACATCTGAAGCATATTAACAAGGGCCAAGCAGACTAAACATTTAACAGAAAAAAAGATGTAGTTTCATGAAGCAACAACAAAAATCGATGACGAGAAACCGATATCTGTATACCTGCTAAACACATTTATAAGACCAATATAATTTCGCCAATGGGCAGCAATGGGTTAAAATTACATTCTACACCACTTTAAGATGATTTTAAATGTTGCAAAACACAGTGATTCAAATTTTAAACACATCTTCAAGGTAGCAACACATACGAAACCATAAAAACTAAATTTCCTTAAAAAATACTATACTATAATTAGCAAAATATTATCAGCTACAAACATAAATACTGCCTAAAAATTCACATAAATATGGTATTTTAAACGGAATCACACTTTACAAAAATAATGCTGTAACAAATAATCCAGTACATATAGTATAAGCACGCTCAATACAAAGAATATAATACAAAGAAGAAATATAATACAAGGAATCTAGCTAGGTTAAAACTGGTTATAAATAAACATAAATTTACTGCATGTAATCTGTAAAATTTGTGAAGAGTATGTCTACTATAATTGTTTACTATAAACAAGTTGGAACAATTTACAACTTTTTTTTCAAAGCTTTAACCCTCAAGGACAACAGCTTGTAAAAAGTACAACAGTTTTAATATTTTGATTCTTGTTGAAACCTGTTGGTAGTTATTTGTTCAAATCACCGTACTATTCTTCTATCGGTCCCCCCACTACTCTTATCAGTTGTCATTAATGTCTTTATTGAATCAACATAGCCTCAGTGTGCGATTAGTTCTGGTCAGTCATCACTGTTGTACAAAATACAACAAGGCGCCTTCTGACGTTTTTATTTTTTCGGTGCAGTTTTTTTTTCTCAACGATGGAACGTAAGTTTTTTATATACATTTTTTTAAAAGAATTATGTAATTATTTGTTTTGTTCAACATTTTTATAAATTTTCATGTTTTTAGGAGTGAATTTGGAAGACATTCCAAAAATTTTACATGATCTTTCTGATGAAGAAATTGATAATTCTGATTATATTGAAAGTGACGATGATCTGAGCGACGGTGAAGCTGAAAAAAGTGATCATAACTCAGAAAGTGAATTGGAAGGTGATTGGCACTCTACGTAAGAACAAACGGGAAATTCCACCAGAATTTCTGCCTAATAAAACCAATCAACCAGGTACTTCCTTATTTGGGTTCCAGAATGATCGAACCATGGTCTCATATACGACAAAAAAAAATAAAGCTGTAATATTGATTTCGACTATGCACGACTCAGATGTTGTTGACGAACAAACAAATAAGCCAGAAATTATATTGCAGTACAACAGAACGAAAGGTGGAGTTGATAGTAATGACAAGCTTTGTGCTACATATAGCGTTGCCCGGAGGACAAGAAGATGGCCAGTTGCATTATTTTTTGCTCTGATAAACATTGCTGGGGTCAACTCACAAGTAATTTTTTCATTGGTAAGACCAAACTTTTAATAACTCGATTGAAAGTTAGGGAAAATGTAGAAAACCGAGATGTTGTATAAAATACAACAACGCGCCTACTTACGTTAGATAAAAAGGCGCGCGTGCATGAGGGTTAAATGACATGTTTATTGTTTAGAATAAACATGCCTTAACTGAAAAAACATTGGTTTACAAAATATAAGACAATATGATTAAGACAACTGAGATAACAATGTTCCCAGTACTACTTTTGGTATCACTTGGTAAAAAACCACTACGTACTGATATTTTTCAGCAAATTAGTGTTTTTTTGCCAAGTGATTTCAATAAGAACGTTTTATATCATTTATTAATTACCCTACATTGACATTTAGTCTATCAACTCAACACTTGTTTTAAAATTTGAATTCCAAACTTTGCTGTATTAAGATAACTTAATCAATACTGTTAGTATGATTCATATAAAAAAAACACTTTAGGGCTAAAGTGGGCTTATTGTATACAAATACACCTCAAATTGTTTTATGTTAAACCTAAATTTCTACATGTATATACGGATGAAAAAATTATAACAAATTTAACAATTTTCTTTCAATGGTTTATACTAGGGATGGACCGATTACAATTCTCAATACCAGGGGCCGTCGATTCTAGTGGTATCGAGTAATAGTCTATACTCTATTAATTAAAGTGATGATTCTGATTCTTGTTTTTTTTTCAACTTGTATAATACGTGTGTGATGTAATTTATCGAGAAAGTAATTGTTTATCAACTATGTCCTATTTATGTATTAGATGCTATGAATGAATCAAACTATTAAAGCAAATGCCGATTTGAGATAACGAAAATATTATTATTACGTATGATGCAATAAGACGATAGGAAGCATTTCTGTTCCATTTGTTTGTCACTACTTTTCCTGCTTTCACTCGTGCAAGTTCAACTCTCTCTCTTCCCCCTTCTCTAGCTGCCACTGCTTCATAGATGTCAAAACAAAACAAAGAATAAGTAGTTCCAATTTCTCCAGTTATACAAACTGAAATGGCCATTACTGAAGTTATTTTGTAATTGTGAACTGAAGTTCCCATTTGGAATTTTGAATAAATCATTACTTTTATCCGATATGCATGTCATGATTTCAGAAATTCTTAATTTTAAATGAAGGTTAAAAGTTTTGTGTCGCCTGTTACATTAAAATGGAACTTTTAAAAGGCTTCACCATATGACAGATGTTAGCTAGATTCGTTATTAGAGAATATCATGTAGCCACATATAACCTGAATATAACAAGAATTGAGAATTTTTGACAATCGAACACAAAATTTTAGAATTGAAATTGGAATCGAAAATTTTAGGAATCGACCCATCTAAAAAACTTCCAAATTATTTTTGGTATGATAAATTTGGACTCATTCATCTAGGTGTGATGTGGAGTTAGATACACAAGTTTTACAATTATTAGAAGAGTGTTAAGAAATGTACGAATTTAACAGTAACATAACAAACAAAATGCAAAAACACTCAAGTTATAGTGAATATGGTAACTAATACGAATTTATGGCAAATGCTCAAGTAGACTCCATAAACACCGTGGTAACAAATTGCTGACAAACAGCAGTGTCAAAATATGATAAATGTGGTATAGATATCACTTTATATCATGCCAACATTATCCAGCAGTCTATTTGATTTTTTTTCTAATTTCAGTAGGATACAGGTGTCAAAATCTGTAAATAAGAGATATTGTAATACCAATAAAACCTTCAAAAACGGCCATACTTTAATTCACAAACATCTCCAGCAAAAGTTAATTGTTAGAAATCCTATGTAGTCAAAGCTATTCTACCTGCCAATAATCCACAAGGCATAAGGAGACCCATTGTTTCTGGCATTAGTTCACACACCATAATAGCTAAATAGTTCGTGGAAAACTTTTGAGAATATAAAACCAATTACAACATGAGTAAAAAACTAATTCAAGTTGTTTAGGATCCTGCAAGGTGTTAACTTGGCTCAATTCGAATATCTAGTATCATTAGATGTTCTTTCCTTGTATCCAAATCTTCCAATTAAAGGGAAGATGAACATGATTGAAAATGGCTCATTGGTAGCGATGTCTGGGAATATGAAGCTAGGTATATAGTGATGTATAAAATTATAACCAAAAGTTAAATATTTAGATTTTAAGTTTAGTATTAAAATAAACTGACTTTGACGTAGTGTAGTGCGCAGTAGCTACTGCGCGGCTGGTTCACACTATACCTGCTATTATAGACTAACATTAAAAATATGGAGAAGAATTCACTTTTTGTATTTTTCACAGAAAAAGTTAATATTAGTGTTCTACACATTGAAATAATTAATAAAAAAAAAATTAACAATATCAATGACTCGTTTACGCTATACATGCCAGTACAACCTAACATTTAAAATATGAAAAAAGTAACTTTTCGTATTTTCCGCAGAAAAAAAGTTGATATTCATGTTCTACACATTAAAACAAGTAATTTAAATACACAAATTTTTTTAAACCAACATCATTAAACAAATATTCTTTGAGCTTAGCTTGTGAGGTTATGTTCAAAACAAATAAAAACTCACAAACTATTCATTTATTTACTCATTTCAATGACCAAGTCATCATCATTAGTGAGTGTTACTACTACAAACTCTAACTTACAACTGTTGTAAGTTAGAGTTTGTAGTAGTAACACTCACTGATGATGATGACTTGGTCATTGAAACGCGTATGAGTAAATAAATGAGTAATTTGTGAGTTTTGTGTATGTTTTTATTTGTTTTCAACATCATTAAGACTATATTTTTACCCTAACATTATTAAAAAGTATTTAGTATATTTAGAGGGTCTGACCATGTCTTAAGGGTAATAAAAAAACTAAGAAATAGAATCACATTTATACCACATGGTTATCACTTTGTTGTATATAGCTCAGATTGTATTTAGCTCGCCAATAATTTTTCCTTAAGCTTTGCTGGAAAATCAGAACTAATGCCAGGTAGTAACAGAGTATATGGCATACTCCAAATAATACTGATTATATTAACATAAACGAATAGGGTTAAACAACATAGACGAAGGGTTTCACATGTTGCATAGAGGGTAAAGAAAAACAAATGTGGTAAAAATGCACATTGTCCACCTTCTGAAAAATAAGTATAAAATTGTTCAAAAACATGTCCTGAGGCTATATTGACAATTATTATTTTTGTTATTGGCACGGAAGGTTAATTTTATATATATCTGTATTGAAATATACTGATAACGTATCAAGTTACAATAGAATATACATTAAACCAACCAAATGTACACATGTAAGGCTAAAAGAGAGATCATGCGACGTCACTGGGCAAAAAGTATTACTCTGCTGAAGTAAACCTCTAATTACAACTAAATCTGGTAAAAATATAGACGTAATGACGTTGGTGTTACAAAAATTTTTAAATTATATTACTCGTTTTAATATGTAGAACACGAATATCAACTTTTTTTTGCGGAAAGTATGGGAAGTTTTTTTTTCACATTTTAAATGTTAGGTTGTAATGGCATGTATAGCATTAACTAGTCTTATTGATATTGTTAAAAAATTTTTTGTTTAAATTACTCATTTCATTTTAATGAGTAGTGCACTACTATAAATTTTTTCCACGGAAAATACAAAAAGTTAATTTTTCCGTACATTTTTTTAATGTTAGTCTGTAATAGCATGTATAGCGTGAACCGGCCGCGCAGTAGCTACAGCGCACTGCACTACGTCAAAGTCAGTTTATTTTAATATTAAACCTAAAATCTAAAAATTTAACTTTTTGTTATAATTTTATACAACATGACTATATACCTACATTAAAATATACCTACGAAGTATCCAGTCAGGATAAATTTGGTTATAGTTTTATACAACATTACTATATACCTACATTAAAATATACCTATAAAGTATTAAGTCAGGATAGATTTGGTTATAATTATATTCAACATTATTATCTACCTATATTAAAATATACCTACGAAGTATCCAATCAGGATAGATTTGGCTATAATTTTAAACAACATTACTATCTACTTATATTAAAATATACCTATGAAGTATCCAGTCATGATAGATTTTGTTGTAATTTTCTGCATCAGCATTAAGTCTAAATAATTAACGAAATTACAACCAATTTTATCCTGACTGAATACTTCGTAGATATACTTTAATACAGGTAGATAGTAATGTTAAATAATATTATTACCAAATCTATCCTGAGTGGATACTTAGTATGTATACTTTAATGTAGGTAGATAGTAATGTTGAATAAAATTATAACCTAATATATCCTGACTGGATAATTCGTAGGTATATTTTAATATAGGTATATAGCAATGTTGTATAAAATTACAAATCTAGAAGTAATGTAGTGTACTATAGCTACTGCGCACCCAGTTCACGCTATAGGCCTACATGAGTTTACAACGCAACATTTAAAATGTGAAAACAAAACTTTCCGTACTTACCACGGAAAAAAGTTGATATTCGTGTTCTACACATTAAAACGAGTAATATATTAACAAAAAAAAATTTCCAATACCAACGTCATTATGTCAATATTTTTACCCTAAATCTAACCTAACTGGACACTTTATAGGCATATTTTAATATAGATATACAGTAATGTAGAAAATTTCAACCAAATCTATCCCAAGTGGAGACTTTATATATATATTTATATATACATATATATAATATGCCATACCGTTAATACAAGGACGTAGTACTTCATACTTCTTCATGCTGAATTTTTTACCCAACTTTAATTTGATAAAAAATAAGCTTCCTGTAAAATAAAAAATATTTCTTATGGATATGGTCTTAGGACATGTTTTTCAATAATTTTTTACTTTTTTCTCAGGTGGTGCCAAATCTGCATTTTAACCACAGATGAATTCATTTCTTCTTCAAGGATGTATCTAATATTCATGACATTTCTATTAAGTTTGTAAAAAGAAATTAGCTGATAACCTTATAAGCAAATGACGTTTAATTATATCAAAAAGAGAGTATGACTAAAATCGCAAAATTTTATTTAAAACAATTACTTTTTTAAAAATTTTAGTAAAAATAACCAATAAGTTGACAAAAACTTCAATATTATGCACTGAAATATGTATTTGCTTACTAAAATTATAAACAAGAGCAGTGAAAACGATGTCAAATTTTGAATTACCTTTCGCTCCTTATGGTGTTTTACAGATCGTAAGGAACCAAAAAATATTGGTAATAACGCCATTATTATAAGACTCCCATATGCAACTGCCATTCCCTCAGGAGTAGCGGGTATTCTTCCAGTCGTATTGTTCATATTATCCGTAATATTTTCCTTAACTTGAGCCACGACATCTTGTACCACGTCTGCCATATTTATATCGAATTGAAAACAGAACTACTGACTACTGGATGATACCAATGGTTGTAAGATACTATCAAAGGCTACGACAGCTAAGGCCTTTTGTATTTACTTATTCCATAAACGTACAGTATTCTCGTTCAAATTAAATACAATATAATATGTGAAACATTATATTATTTTAAAACAAAATTTTGATCAATAAAAGACAATATGGACTTTTAAAATAAATTCAGTACAAAATTTTGTTAAGTAAACTATATCAAAATTTAAATAAAAAAATTAATGACTTTTAAATATCTACTTTCAATCATTTACATACATATAAAATAATATTACATATATGTAGAAGAAAGAAATATACTATGTCAATTTTTTTAGAGAGTGTATCTACACATTTAATAGTTATTGTTGTTTCTATAAAACTTTTGACACTGCCGCTACAGGCGGAACACTCGTCATATTTATATAATTATGCTGGTAATAAAACTTATTTCATATTTAAACACTATTTATTACTTCACATCTTTCTTAAAACAAAACTCTAAACAAAGAACTGAGAAAAACTAAAACAATTACAAATCATCTGTTAATTTATATAATGTTCTTTTTCTTTTTTTTTTCATAGAGGATTGTCATAGAGTATTATATTATTGCATTCACAACATACTCCCACCTTTTGAGTTATGGTTTAACTCAAAACATTAAAAAATAGTATATTGTTAAAAGATTAATCAACAAATTTTTGTGGAAGCTTAATTTGTCTGCCACTTCTTGAATATGTCACAATTTTATTTTCTTTTGTCACATTATCTTCTTCCAGGTGTAGTTCATGTTCATTGGTTTTTGTCACTTTTGGTTTAATCTTTTCTTTTAATTGTTCTTGGATGGTTTCTTCTTGCATTTCAAGAGGATATAGTCTTTGTATTGGTCTCAATAAACTTCCAAAAGCAGTCTTCAATTGCACTAATCTACACACTCCATCTCTACTAATGATAGTCTTTTCTATCAGTCCTATTGGCCAATCAATTCTTTTTTTATTTTCAACTTCAATCAGTACTAATTCTCCAACTTTCAACTGTCTGCCGTTTTTCTTACTTTTTAAAGCTAATTGTCCTAAATACTCAATCCTAAATCTTTTTCGCAATGCTTCTCTCAGGTGTTGTCGATAACGTACTCTCTTGTTAAGACTTTTTGCATTTACATGGTCACAATCTGGAACTCCAATTTCTTTTAAGTCATGTAAAAACATATTTGGAGTAATAGCAGTTAGGTCTGAAGAAGTTTCAGATAAATATGTCAAAGGTCTAGAATTCATGATACTTTCACAATCACATAAGATTGTCTCCATTACCTCATAATCCAATGACGTTTTGCCCAAGGTTTTGCGTAGCAACTGTTTCATGAGTCGGATGAGTCGCTCCCACCATCCGCCCCACCATGCAGCAGAGGGAGGGTTAAACCTCCAGTCAATTTGTTGGCATGAGCTATATTTTAAGATAGCATTCCAATCTAGAATTTTAAATGCCTTTTCTGTACCTGTGAAATTGGTACCATTGTCACTATATATTATTGATGGTCTTCCTCGCCTTGCAATAAATCTTCTAAGTGTATCTATAAATGCTTCGACAGAAAGAAACTTTACTAACTCCAAATGAACAGCACGGTATACTGCACAAGTGAATATGCAGATCCAAACTTTACTGCCATCTCGTAGAAACAAAGGTCCCGCAAAATCAATTCCAACCACTTCAAATACTGCGGCATCTCGTACTCTACTTTCAGGTAAGGGTGGAGTGATTGTTTCTACATTTTTTGAATTATGTCTCTGACAAGGAATACATTTTTTCAAAGTATTACTTATTGTTTTTCTTCCTCTCAATATCCAATAGTTTTCTCTTAATAAACTTAAGAGACCTTGAACTCCCACATGACATGATCTCTTATGTATTGTAAGAATAAGAATATCTACAATGTCATGTTTTGATGGTAGAACAACAGGAAATTTAAAATTTTCCAAATCCTTTCTTTCTGTTAATTTTGTCTTTAGCCTTATAATACCATCAGCAGCCATAAATGGTGACAATGAAGCCAATTTAGGGTCCCTTATTCCTTCAAATGATTGCTGTTGAACAATTCTAATTATAAAATTGTTAGCTTCAATAATCTCCTTACATGACAAAACTTTACTCACACACTTTTCCTTCTTTGAGGGGTTACAATTATGAATAAATCTCAGCAACCATGCAAAAACACACACAATCTTATCAAAATCATTTGAAAAGTAATAAAACCAATCTTTTGGGTAATTATTACTTAAAAGTGAAGGTGTAGGTCCTTTCTTTTTTTCTAAAGAAATTAATTCTTCGTCAGGTTCAGGTTCATTTGATGGCCAGGTATCTTCAGGCAACTTCAACCATGACGGGCCCTCCCACCATCTGGAACTAATCAACCTGGAAACTGAACATCCTCTACTGGGCAAGTCTGCTGGATTCATAGTGCCGGGAATGTGCCGCCAAGATGTTCTGGAAGTGAGGCTGCAGATTTCTTCAACTCTATTTCTAACAAATACTCCCCAGTTTTCTTCTCTTTTAATCCAAGCTATTACTGTAGAAGAGTCACTCCAATAAAAAAATTTAATATTACATTCAAATTTGTTTTCATCTCTTAATTCTTGCACTACTGAAGAACCTAATCTAGCACCTATAGTAGCAGCCATTAGTTCAAGTCTGGGTATTGTCATCTTCTTTACAGGTGCTACACGTGACTTTGCCTGGATTAGCTGTAATTGAATACATGTACTAAGTTCAAAACGCATAAATACTGCTGTTGAGTACGCAAATTTGCTGGCATCACAAAATATGTGAACTGATACAGAAATGATTACGTCATCCACACCTTGTAGCCATCGTGGAATCTTCATCTCTTTTAATTGATCGAGTTCCTGAAACCATATATTGAATCGTTGTTTGATTTCTTCTGGTACTTCTTTGTCCCACCCACAATTATCTTTCCAGCATTCCTGCAATAATAACTTAGGGCATATGGAAATAGGACAAGTGAATCCAATAGGATCGAACAATCTGTGTGCAGTGGACAATATAACACGTTGTGTTACCAAGTTCTCTTCTAAATTTACTATTTTATGAAAACTCACAGAAATTGTGTCTTCTTTCTTGTCCCATGTGAGACCTAGGACTGAAGCCTCTGTCTTGTCTTCCAGACCAGGTTCAGTATATTCCCATCCTCGCAGCTCAAACTTTCCCAAAGAAAATATTTGTATTGCTTCTGAAATGAACTGTTTCAAATCCCTTTCATTATTTACACCTGTAACACAGTTATCAACATAGAAACTTTTAAACAACTTTTCTATTGTACATTTAGAAAATTGATTGTCTTCAGCACACTGTACTAAATACTTCTGCAGGTGGTAGTTGATGACGGCATTGAGCAAAAATGGACTACTTGAGACTCCAAAAACAACTCTTCTATGTCGGAAAATCTTGAGTGATCCATCTGTGTTTTGCCACAGAAATCTTAGGAAATCTCTGTCCTCTTCATACAAACTTATTTGCAAAAACGCCTTTTTTATGTCAGCGATAACTCCTATTTTATAAAGTCGAAAACGTAAAAGCAAAGCTGGTATTATTTCAATTAAGTTAATACCTATTTCCAAACACTGATTAAGGGAATAGTAACCCTTTTCTTTAGACGAGGCATCAAAAACCGGTCTTACTGCAGTGGTGCTGTTTTCTTTTATCACTGGTCTATGAGGTAAATAGTGACCTTCATCCCATTTGCTTATTGGGATTTCCTCAATAACACCATCTTCCAGCCAATCTGAAAACACATTGTTATATACATTATATAAACTTTCATTTGTTAGCCTTTTCACTGAGTTTTCAAGCCTTTTTTTTGCAAGATTGAAATTTCTTGGAACTTCTGGGTGGTCTTCGGACCAAGGTAATTTGACTTCATAGCGTCCTTCTTCATTTACTCTCACAGTTTCCAAAAATTGTGTTTGAACAGAATGTTCAATTTCTTGTTTGCTTCTGGTCTGTAGTGGGTCTTTTATACCTAAAACATCCATTTTCCACAGCTTGCATATTGAATTACTTTGTACAAACATAGAAAGTGCTGTCATAGAACTAAATTCTTTACTTTCTTGAAATTTTCCTGTCAAAACCCATCCTAAATGAGTTTCAAGGGCTATAATACCACAATCTAGAACCTCTTTTCTTCCAGTTAGAAGTTTCCCATATATGTCAGCCCCAATTAATATCTCAATTGGACTGTCTGCATCCTGAAACAATTTAATACCTCTTTCCATCAGTTCATCAGTCCATCTTCCTGGTTTCAAGGCAGGAACATAAGTACAAATATTTATTTCACTAAGTGCCTTGAAATTACAAGAATATGTTTTATCTATACTTTGTAGTCTGACTTTGTAGCATGCATGATTGCGAGGCTTAGTGACCTCTCCTCCAAACAGGCCATGTAATAATGTTTCTTCACCACAAGTGTCATATTTCATTTTTTCAACAGTCGATTTCCTTATGTATGACCTCTGGGATCCACTGTCAAAAAGTAAACGCACATTGAGTTCTTTTGTGTCACTAACAGCCTTGACAACAAGAGTTTGCATGTAAACCTGATTGCCATTCACATTGGACAAGGAATTCTCAAAATTGGGCTCAGCTTCTTTTTCCTCGCATTTAGGTTTAATGTTAGACCTATTAAAATTATTCTGCAACTTTGAACACATAAGTGGTACATGTTTTCCATTACAAATAATACATTTAACAATAGCTCTGCAATGTTTACTTAAATGTCCTACTTTTGTACAAGAAAAGCAACACCTTTTGCTAGTAAGAATATTCTGCCTTTCTTCTAAAGACATGTCCCTAGCTTTAAAACAGTTTTCACTTAAATGACCACCGTCACAAAACACACACATCGATAACTTCGTCTTATCTGTGCTTACTGTAGACGTATTTGATTTTACATTTACAAGGCCAGCTGCTGTAACATTGCTGGTAGGCCTTCTTGTATTTTTAATATGCTTATCTTTACTTGCAAAGTCTCTTTTATATGAACTCGTAGTATTATCACCTGTTGATACTTTTGTTTTTTGTAAACCAAATCCCTGTTTAGCTAAGTTTATTCTTTCTTCTCCCTCCACTTCAATTTTCAAAAAATTCATTAGGCTATCTAGCCTACTTTTACTTTCTGACGCGGTCTCGTCCTGTTGAGAGTTAGGCCTACTTCTCTGCCAAGCTATTAATAAATCCTCCCTGAGACAAGATTCTACTAATGGGAAGAGCATAGCAGCGTACTTCTCCTTTGTTACACCTAAAGTTTCTAAACACCTTAGTTTTGACTCAATTTGATCATAAAGTGAGGAAATAGTAATTTTACTTTCACTGCTATTTAATGTTATTACAATTTTCAAGATTTCTCTTATGTAAAACTCTACTAACAGGTCATCTTTGGCAAAGCGAGATTTTAAATGTTCAATAGCCTGTTCATAACTACGTCCACATGGGGGAAAACTCTCGACAATTTCCCTAGCCTTAGTATTAGGGATAGTCGCTTGCAGGAGATACTGATACTTGTCATCAGAATCAATACAGGGGTCTTCATGGATTTTCTTAAATTGGCCCCAAAACGGCAACCAATCACTAATATCACCACCAAACTTTTTAAACTCAAGTGTGGGTAACTTAAATTTACGTTTTTCTACATTCACACTAGTATCTGTCTTAGGCCTAGCCTTGTCAATAGCCTGTTCAACTAAATACTCAACTATTTTAAACTTGCCTGAGTATTCATCGGCAGATTCTACCTCATTTTCTAAAACTTCAGTAGATGCATTTTCATTTAGTAAAACTTCAATAATTTCTCGGTCTAAGACCTCCAATTGATTATGTTTTTCACGTAATAGCTCTAAATTAGCTTTTAACAAAATCACATCATCTTCATTTTTTATGGATTCTAATAATGTATTGTGTAAACGTGAAAATCCAGTTCTAAACAATTTTCTTTTCTTTTTCAGAGCATCCATTATAAAATACTTACTAATGGATCATAGATTTTAACTGTAACCAAATTATTATCCTGTCACGGTCGCCATATGTTATTTCTATAAACTTTTGACACTGCCGCTACAGGCGGAACACTCGTCATATTTATATAATTATGCTGGTAATAAAACTTATTTCATATTTAAACACTATTTATTACTTCACATCTTTCTTAAAACAAAACTCTAAACAAAGAACTGAGAAAAACTAAAACAATTACAAATCATCTGTTAATTTATATAATGTTCTTTTTCTTTTCTTTTTTCATAGAGGATTGTCATAGAGTATTATATTATTGCATTCACAACAGTTATATTATGATTTTAGCTTTTCAAAATTGTCGAAAATAATTTTCTTCAGAGCTTATAGTATTAAATAACTTGAGAAATATTAATACAAATATTAAAAATACAGCAAACTGTAAAGGCGAGCTCTGATTGGTAGTCTAAGAATAATGTTTTTATTCCCTCAGATCTAGTCATAGTAACTCAATAGACTAGTGATTGTCACCTGTTGTTTTTAAAGAATTATAATCATGATTTGTAAATAAAGTTCTATTTCAAATTGCAATAATGTAAACTTGAACTTCGGCTTAAGAGAATTATCAAGTATTTACAGTTTATTTGCTTACAATATTTGGCATCAAATATGAGTAATATCTACATTCAAGAACCACCAACCAGTGGAAAAGTAGGTTGTTTTAAAATAAAAATTTTGTTTCGTTATTAAGTATAAATTAACTGTGTACTAGTAAAGTGTGGACGAGTTTAATTTTAAGCAAGAAAATTAGTATAGATATTAGGGCTTTATGTAAAAACTATTCTAGAAAAACATTTAAAACGGTAAATGTAACAGGTTTTAAAAGTAACTTTCCATCAAAGTACATTTATTTTAATATTAAACTTAAAATCTAAATATTTAACTTTTTATTATAATTTTATCCAGTACTATGTAATTACATTAAAATATTGCTTATGCATTTTAACCAAATATACTTAATGAATATCTAGTCAGGATAGATTTGGTTATAATTTTACTCAACATTACTATCTACCGCTATTAAAATATACCTACGAAATATTCAGTCAGGATAGATTTGGTTATAATTTTATACTACATTACTATATACCTATATTAAAATATATTTACGAAGTATCCAGTCAGGATAGATTTTGTTGTAATTTTCTGCATTGGCGATAGTCTAAATATTTACCAAAATTACAAATAAATCTATCCTGTCTGGATATTTCGTAGGTATACTTTAATATATTATGTAGATAGTAATGTTGAATAAAATTATAACCAAATCTATCCTTACCTAATACAAATCTAGACGTAGTGCATTGCGCTGTAGCTACTGCGCGTCCAGTTCAAGCTATAGGCCAACATGCCACTAGGTACATACTAACATTTAAAATGTAAAAAAAGTAACTTTCCATATTTTCCGTGGAAAAAGGTTGATATTCGTGTTCTACAAACATAACACAAGTAATTTTTAAAAAATAATAAAATTAAAAAAACCAATGTCACTAAGACTATATTTTTACCTTTAAAACAAATACCAAAAAAAACAATAGTGGTTAAGTTTTGTCACCAGTTTTGGTGTACTTTTCAATAAAAAGATGGTTGGCTGAAAAAAAAGGATGGTAATTGATGGTAATTACTAAGATCGGCGACTACCCCTCCGATCGACAAAATTGTTTTTCTTGATCAATTTGACCTTGCTGAACATGAATTTGAAGAGTGTTTTTACTGCAGACACATACTAACCTAAGAAAACCAGGTCAGCGAAAAAAAAATTACTTGTGAATATCGTCCTTTTCCGTGGTTTTGAACAATTATTGAAAATATCGTAGGTGTCCGCGCTTGTAAACATTTACCTAAAAAAATTTTTTTGTTTTAATGTGTAGAACACAAATATCAACTTTTTTTCTGCCGAAAATACGGAAAATTACTTTTTTTTGCATTTTAAATGTTAGTATGTAATGGCATGTTTAACGTAAACGAGTCTTATTGATATTGTTTAAGAAATTTTTTTAAATTGCTCATTCTAATGTGTAGAACAAGAAAATTAACTTTTTTCCGCAAAAAATACAAAAAGTTAGTTTTTCTGCACATTTTTAATGTTAGTCCGTAATATCATGTATTGCGTGAGCTGGTGGCGCAGTACACTACAGCCCACTGTACTACGTCAAAGTAAATTTATTTTAATACTCACCTTAAATTCTAAATATTCAACTTTTGGTTATAATTTTATACATTATTACTATAAACCTACATTCAAATATACCTATGAAGTATCCAGTCAGGATAGATTTGGTTATAATTTTATTCAAGACTACTATCTACCTATATTAAAATATACCTACAAAGTATCCAGTCAGGATGGATTTGGTTGTTATTTTCTGCTTCGGCAATAAGTCTAAATATTTACCAAAATTACAACCAAATCTATCCTGAC
Organism: Prosapia bicincta; assembly: GCA_036971475.1. Taxonomy (NCBI): domain Eukaryota; kingdom Metazoa; phylum Arthropoda; class Insecta; order Hemiptera; family Cercopidae; genus Prosapia; species Prosapia bicincta. Next base: position 199,415,449 of record JBAIZL010000001.1, on the reverse strand, counting down.
TGGATACTTTTTAGGTATATTGTAATGTTGCATAAAATTACAAACAAATCTAGACATTGTGCAGTGCGCTGTAGCTAATGCGCACTCAGTTCACGCTATAGACCTATATACCATTACAGACTTAACATTTAAAATGTGACAAAAAGTAATTTTCCGTGGGAAAAATTTTATATTCGTGTTCTACACATTGAAATGAGTTATATAACAATTTTTTTTTCAAACCAACGTCATTAAGATTATATTTTTATCTATAACCTATAATATACAGGTTTTTACAGTAACACACATATGATAGTGAACATTTTCGTGTTAAGAAATGTTTATTCAATTCAATTTTTTTCACACGATAGGGCAGGAATATACAAGGTCACATGCAATGACTACCCCAGTTTTTACATAGGTCAAACAGGGAGAAACTCTACTACACAAAATAAGGAACACATAAAAAACACACAAACCAAATCAAACTTCGCCATACACATAAAGAACACACTACATTCATACACTAATATCTATAGATACTATTCTAAAAATCTCATTACATCATAAAAAGCATGAAACTAATCACAACAAAAAATTAGAGATACACAAACACCTCAAAAACCATCCACAACACATTCTAAATGGCGTGAGAAACACAATTAAATATTATATTTGAACACATAATTAACAACTACTCTATGAACAATAATACACCATAGAAGACCAGCACACCACAGACTCACACTAATACAACACACCTGAGCAACAGTCTTGACCGTGACTCAGAATTGAACAATGCACTGACCTAGTCTAAAAAGTGTCTGCTGAAAAATATCAGTAAGTAGCGTTTTTTTTGCCAAGTAGTATCAAAAGTAGTAATTTTAAAAAACCTCAAGATGTACAACACAAAAACTGCAAGTTTTGTATTGTATAATTTTAAAATTATTCTTGGATTAGTTTGAATGGAATAAATCATGATAACTGTTTTTAATTTTTTTAGTTAATGGAATGTAATTGTTAAATTACTTCTGTTGTGTTCTACTCTATGTTACTGAGATCTAGATAGACTCAGCTCTATAATTATTATTGTATAAATATTTTTTTCAAGCTGAAAATCTACAGTTTTTCAAAACGTAAAACAATAATAACCTTTGTTTCCATGCATTTCATGATCGAAGGTTGTAAATAGAAATACAGTACTAATTGTTATTTATTCCAATTCATCATTTTTTTAAAAATAGTTTCTTTATTAAATAGATAATAAGTAGTTTATTTAAGCTTTATCAACTTAGTAAACTAGTTTTGAAACATTTTTTAGGTCCTTTTGAAAACAACTGTTGGAGATATAGACCTGGAACTTTGGTCAAAAGAGACACCAAAAGCATGCCGCAATTTTGTCCAGCTATGCCTTGAAGGTTATTATAATGAAACTATTTTTCATCGTATTGTCAAAGGCTTTATTGTCCAAGGTGGTGATCCTACTGGGACAGGCACTGGAGGTGACTCTATTTATGGACAACCTTTTAGAGTAAGTTTTTCTTTTTATATCTATACATTTGTGAGATAAACATTTACTATATTTTTATAGAACAATAAAACATTATTTTATTCTTTTCCATGCTTGATATTACAGTAAAATTTAAATTAATCACTTTAACATTAGTTTATGACAATCCAAACTTTAAATTTTGGTAATTTGTGAAAACTTACTGAAACAGAACGTTTTCGATCACTATGTGGTGATCTTCATCAGTGTCTTCTGGTTGGAGATGTTAGTTTAAGCGGTGACGGTTTTAAAGGCAGGTTTTCGATAGTATCAAAGAGTATGTGTGATTTGTAATGGGTTTGTTTGTTTAATATGTATGTATTTTGTGTTTGTAAATTTTATTTTGTTCTAGTGTGTTGAGATGTGGTCCTTTTTTGTTCATGTGTAAGATTTCTAGGTTATGGTAAATGTCTGTGTATTTGTGTTCTGTTTCTTTTAGGTGATTGTAAAATGCCGAGTTGGTGTTCTGTTTGTGTTCCTCAACTCTTTGTTTGAAGCTGCAACCTGTTTGCCTAATGTAGAATTTGTTGCAGTTTAATTTGTGTATGCAGGGTAGTTGTAGTTTATCTTTGTTTTTGGTGTCTTATTGTATTTTGTATTGTAATTTGTTATTAGTTTTGTATGCTATTTTGTATCCTATTTTTGAAATTTGTGGGCAATTTTATTTGATGTTCTGTATGTGTATGGTATTGTGATGTATTTGTTTTTCCTGTCTCTAATGTTAGTTTTTGTGTTTTTTTTTTTGTATATTGTGTCATAGTTTGTCTGTTATTGTGGTCTTGTATCCATTTGTATATGCTAATCAACATCTTTAAGCAGAAAACACTGATGAAGAGGGACACAAACAGAACACCAACTCGGCATTCTTCAATTACTTAAAAGAAACAGGATACAAATACACAGACATTTACCATAACCTAGAAATCTTACACATCAACAAAAAAGGACCACATCTCAACACACTAGAACAAAAAGAAATTTTCAAACACACAAAAACATAAAATACATATATATTATACGACCAAACCCATTACATATCACATATACTCTTTGATATTATCGAAAACCTGCCTTTAAAACCATCACCGCTTAACCCAACAGCTTCAAACAGAAGACACTGATGAAGATCGCCACATAACGATCAAAAACGTTCTGTCTCAGTAAGTTTTCACAAATTTACAAAATTTAAATTTCAGCCAGGAAAAAAAGAAAAAAAAAATTTTAATTTCGGATAGTCATAAACTATTGTTTAAGTGATTAATTGAGATTCACCGAACGTAATGAACTACAAAATTCAAGAATGTAGCTGTTAGTTTACACTTATACATTTTGACATATATTAACTTCCTTATAGTACAGGATATATTTGACTAATGGTTCAAATTGATAATGGGGCATCCTGAAACATCTGTCCTCAATTAGACCAAAGTACGTGCTACTATAAGCAAGTGTTTATATATCAATGCTAAAGTACAAACATTTATTAATTTTAATTAACGTTAATAAACTTACAGTGAAGTCCAGTAAATGAAGGAATATGGTAGTAAAGCAGAGGTGTATTCGGAGCAGCTTTTCCAACTTCTTCTAAATAACTGACCAGTTGATCAACATTGTTTGGTCTATGGAAGAGTTCTGCTAGGCACAGAATGGCTGAGACACCAATAGCTTCTGCATGATTTGCCTATAACATTACATGTAACCAATATATACTAAAAAAAACTTTTGCAAACATTACCACAGTACAGAAGCTCTGATAAATATTGCTGGATAAATATGAGATGTATCATTTTATTAGTTTCACTTGGTTAGACTCATTAACTCATTAGAGTCATTAACTAATGTTAACGTGATTAATTAAGATTTGCCGAACGTAATAGATTATAAAATTTAAATAATTATTCTATTATCATATTTTATAGATTTTTATAAAATTAGACAAATCTCTTCATAATAAATCGTGTAAATCAATAGATTATATACTGATATAAAAAATGAGATAATATGAGGCACTGAGATGCAAAGGGGGGCAAGTGACAAAAATTAAAATTCAGAGATAACCAGTGCAAATGATAGGGGATACATTGTTTTATTTGTTGGCAAAGAGATGCAAATGCTAACCCTGATATGTGCTGATATTTAGCGGTGTAAAGAAGAACTACTAATTGAAAGCTTCATTTTGTTTAGCAGCAGAGGGGTTTAGGTGCACTTACACCTGTTTGCCTCTTAACAAAATGCTTTAGTGGGGTGAAAACCAAATTAAAATTGGCATTAATGATGTTGAAAAATTCAAAGCTCTCAAAGAAGTTCACTTTAGAACAGCAGAAAAACCTAGAGCTGCAAAGACAGAAGCTAAAAAGCTTGCTGAAGAAAGCGATTTGTTGTGACCTACAAAAAACTTAGCGTACTTCCGTATTAACTTGCAATAGAGTATACAAAGAACAACTATGCAAAGCAACTTTGGACTTATAATCTTGACATACATGACCTTGGTAGAAAGCACTCATCCATGTTCACGTGGCACGAGGGTGAAGCCTCAAGAGGATCACAAGAAATCGGATCATGTTTGTTGAAATTTGTTTAAAATTTACCACCTTCAGTTAAGCACCTCATAGCTTTTAGCGACAACTGTGGGGGGCAAAACAAAAATCAGTATATTGCTCGATTCTGGATGTATATTGTAAGGAATACAAACATTGAGGTGGTAGCATATGCATATTGTAAGGATCACAAATTCTTGGTAGCAGGGCATTCTTACATGGAGTGCGACCAAGATTTCAGAATAATCGAAAAGGCAAAGAAAAATTTGCAGTATGTTTTTGTGCCTCATAATTGGGTTTCAGCAGTGGCAAATTCAAAAAGGAAGTTCCAGGTTGTAAAGATGAGTACAGAAGATTTCTTTTCTGCCGAAGATATGAGTGATACATTAAAAGTAAACATTGATGGGATCGGCAAATTTCATTGGCTTCGATTAAAAAAAAACAGACCCTTTGACAGTTTACTATAAATTATCAGTAGATGAGGACTTACCTTTCTCAGAATTTAACATGACCAAATCCAAAACTGGGCGACCTTCAACGAACTTTACTTTAATACCACTCTACGAACAGCCACCAACTATCTCGACCGAAAAGTACAAGGACCTGCAGTCTCTTTTACAGTTTTTGCCACCCATTAACCACAAATTCTATCAAGAACTTAAACATGCGAAGAAAAATCCAAAGCAGTAAGACCCCCACCAAAAGGAAAAGGAAACAAGACGAAAGAGAAGAAAGGAACAAAGAACAACAAGGACATGAGGCAAGAAGGACATGACAAGGCAGTCCCATCTACTTCTCATGAAAATCCCTTCACTGGCCTCTCTGACGAAGAACAAGATAAAATGTATGACTCAGATTAACTTTGTATATAAAAAGTAATACATTATTTTCATTTTTATATTCAACAGGTGTTTTATAACCAACAAAATATGCATTATTCTTCAGTTGCAAAGTGGTGTAAGTAACATGTTTGGAAGTAAAAGGGTGTAAGTGATTGCAGGGTAATTAAACAAAAATTACCCTGCCCTAATTTTCCATTATATTTATTTCATACTGCATATTTAAACAACTAAATACATGGCAAAATAAAGTGTGTAGATGGCATTTGCAAAAAACATAAGTATAATTTACAATAAGACCTAAACTTTGAACCAGTTTTACACAAAATCTTACTTTTGTCACTTGCACCCCTTTGCATCTTAGTGCCTCATATTTTCTTTCCAAAGTATCTATATCTTTTGAAAATTTTCAAAGGAGTGTTTGTTTAATATTTTATCATTGTTCTTGAAAATAAAATGAAATATTTATTTTTGTCAAACATAAATTTCATCTTGGACTGGCATTAACTAAAGTTGATTATTATTGAAAATGATTACTGTTGATTTCCTTTATACTTGACTATAATTTATTTCTTTTATTATAACTCACCTACCAGATGATAGTTAAATTAACCCTTTCAGTGACAGCTATTTCTAGGTCATATGGTTAACCCTAGATTACTTATATCTAAACTTTGTCACACGATTACTTATGTTCGTAAATTTGACTACTCCAAATAATTTTTAATTAATGTGTTAAACATTGTAATACCCCATAGTTCTTTAGCTTTTGGAAAAAAATATAGTAGCTACAAATCCTACTATTAGAGAGAAAAATAATAATTACAATGACTATGTTTTAATTAAATAGTGAAACACAAATGTTTAAAAAACTTTTTTAAAAATAATGTTAAACACATTTTATTTATTAAAAACACAGAATGTAACAAAGGAATAAGTTGTAGAGCAGGTTTTTAATAAAATTTAAACAATTTTACAAAAATATGTATAGTGAATCTAATCTTAAAGAAAAGTCACACGATCACTTATGTATCGAGTTCTGTTTCACTAAGACACATGCAAACTTTATCGGAGAAACTGCTCATCTGACATTGGCTGTTGTAAGTACAAAGATACTGAGAAGATGAATGTGCGCAAACAGCTCATTTGTCTGATGCAGAAATTTTTTAAATGGTGCGTCTTCATTTTGACGAGTTATAAGTTATCTAGGGTTAAATTGTCTGCTTGTTGTAAAATGTATAATCATTTTAGAAAAAAATATTTATAAAAATCTATTCAACCTATAATTATAATTCGTTTTGTGTTGTTAGCAACATAGTTATAATAACATTGTCCTAAATGAAAAAAGGGTACAATAAATAACTATAATAATTATATTAAATAAATATAATAGCATTAATAAGTACAGTCAACTCCCGATTATCTGGGATAATTACCGGCAGGGCCGTCACAGATAATGCGAAATCACGGTTAAAACAAAAACCATAATATCCGCAGCCCTACTTCTACCCAATGACTGTAAAAACAGCTGATAAATAGTACCGCCTCCTGTTGTACCGCCACTACTGTACAGTTCGTTTTGATCAGAAGATACGCATAGACTGACCACTGAGGGTGGGTAGTGTTTACGTTCGACTCAAGCGATCGTGTAATTCCGCGAATTCGGCGTTCGGATTTATTCACCGAAAAACGGCCGCTCGAGCTCGGCGTTCGATGCATCGATGTGCTCTGATCTGATTGGACGTTGGAGATAAAGCGTAAGTAGGGATTCGCGCGTCATAGAACCGCGTGAATTTATAAAAGGACAACAAGAAATATAACGTAAACTCAGACATGCTGACCGAAACTCTGCCCGCGAGTGCGCGTCGTGCGGAAACAGGTAGGAAGGATTTAGGACACGGGGTGGCGACTGCGGGCGAGTTGACAGTCTATAAATTATTCCGTAAAGGTTACTGTACGCCCGAAAGACCGCCCGCGCTCGCATCCGTCCGCCGCGTTCGCATTTGACTCCTCCCACCCCACTGCTTTAAGTGGAGCTGACGATCCCGGTTGATCCGCAATCCGGTTGATGCGATCCCGGATAATCGGGAGTTGACTGTATAGTGATAAAAGTGTAGAAAATGCATCCAGTAACAACAAATACTGATGATAGGTAAACAAAGAGTGGAAACTAACGCAAACAGCAGCATGGAGTGTTTTGTTTAACCCTGTATTTGGCAAGGTGTTTTGTTTCAGTTCTAGTTTTAGTTCTAGTTTTCATTAAGTGATCTATATATTTTAAATGTTTTATTAATGGAGCAACAATAGTTTCAGAATATATATTTGCAGACCCAAGTTTTTTACAGCAAGTAAATTCATGTGACATACAGAATTTACTTATTTACATACAATTATAAAAAAGTTTAAAATGTAAAAAATAAAGTTTAAACAACATTTTAAACATTGATTTCCTACATGAAATTGCAAATATTATCATTAAGAGAAAATTATAAAGATTTCTAAACATGTTCTCCACAGTCAAAAATTGTGAATCTTGCCATTAATTTTATCTTTTCATTTGTAACAGTTTATCATAAAATTGTTATAAATAGATAATTTTTTCTAGAGATTATTGGTTTTATAGATACTTTTTGACATCAAAGCATTTATCATTAAATAAATGTCCATGACACTGATAAAAAGTCAGGTGTATAAGTAGAAACTAAAGCATTTAGAGGTAGAACTTTTAGTACTAAATATAAATTTGATTTAGTTTTGAGCCTAATTTTTATTATTTCAATTTAGTAACAGTAGTATTTATAATTACAGCTAGTCTAAATTATAAGGCGATTGATTACTACAAATGCAGAAATTTATTGTTGTACTAGGATCAAGTCACAACCAAGGGTATTTGTTTTGACCCTTTGATGTTTAAACCTAGTGAGTAGAATGCTCATTAAGTTGGTCCTCTTCAACTCGGACCTCCACATAACCCGATCAGTTTAGGAAATTGAAAAAAAGCAAAAAGTTTTACATGTAACTTAGCACATTTCACTGTGAATGTTTGTACATTAAGAATATAATCGAGATTTTTTTGCTAAGACTAATGCATAGCGACTTGATGTGCATGTACAAACATAAAGATGATATTACTTTGTATAGTGATTGTCCTAGTTTCTCTTACTAGAAAATTCTCAGGGCCCAGTATAACTGTTAACATTTCAGTTTGCCTATGAGTTAAGTCGGTGTTTTTGTTTTTCTTAATGTATGTTACTGAAGGCGTTTTTCTGTTGTTTCTGAAGTTGTTTTTTTAAAGTTTCTTTTGTTGTTTGCAGTGAAATTAATTGTAACATTAAAACACTTGTTGAAGCACTGCACCAAATTTGATGAAGGCAAATCATGAAAATAGATTGCTATTGTGTAACGTGTCAAAACGTCAATGTTGTCAGACTGGAAAAGGTCAAATATTAAAGCTCTTTATTCTGAATTAATTTCAAGTAAGTTTTCAAAGCAAATAAAAGTAAAAATGGATCTCTAGATAACACATTATTATTATTTATTCGGTTTTATACAAAAATAGAATAAGGATTAATATCGTCATGGCCCATTATACAGCAAAAATCTATCAGATTAAACATGTTTGTCATTTAAAGACTCAAATTTTACTGGGGGCTAAGGCTAACTAGATAAGTTGAAGAAAAAAGCATGGTATTTACCTACTTACTTTATCTGGAAAGTTTGTCTGATGACTAACATACTTGACAAATTAAAAAAAGAGTTTGTAGAGTTCATACAGATAGGGAATTTATCAGCAGAACAAATTTATAATGCCGATTAAATTGTTTTCACTAAACACTTTTAAATGTTTTAAACTTGTCTATAGTAGCACTTACTTTGCTTGTTGAGGACGGCCGTTTCGGGAGATGTGTCCCTTTGTCAACTCAGACCGTAACTGATCTCAAGGTTTACGTAGGTTAGGGTGGGGGTGGGATGTTTTGGTGGTGTGGGTGTTTTTTGTGTGTATTAGGAGTTATGATGTCAAAAAGTGCGTATGAGTTGTAATGTAATTGTGTGTTGAGTATGTGTGTAGGGTGTAGTTTGAAGTGCCTGTATATTTCGTATTATTCGGTTGTGTAGCGTTGGTTATTTCTGTGTTGTTTATGAAGAATTTGTAGGTTAGATGTTATGTCTATGTAGTCATGTTTTGTGGAGTTGAAATGATCGGCGAAGTTTGATTGGTAATTATTGTTTGTTCTTGGTAGTGTGTGTAGAAGGACCTCCCTGTCTGGCCTATGTAAAAACTGAGGCATGAACTGCAAGTTAGTTTGTAAACTCCAGTGGTGTTGTAAATGTCGTTGATATTGTTGTTGGATTTAAATTGTTTGTTGAGAGTGTTGTGTGTGGAGTAAGCTATTTTATAGTTGTATTTTAGTTAGATGTGTTAGTTAGATTGTGGGTTTTGGATGATCTGTATGGTATTGATAAGTATTTTATGGGATTGTCATCTTGTGTGTTTGTATTTGGGTTATTATGTTTATTTTGTAGGCGGTTGTATAATTTGTCATTGTTGGGTTGTATCCGTTCGTTTGTGCTATATATTTTATGATTTTATGGTGATTACTAGTAGCTCATGCGAAGATGGAATCAACAAATGGTAAATTGTTTTATTCTTTCGGATATTACTAAGCAAAACCTTTGACATGAAAATTGATGAGTCTGCAAAAGGCCAATAGCTTGCAGCAAAGTGCGAGGCACAAATAAAATTTATCTCCTTTAAGTAAGGTAATAAAAAAATCCCTGTCCAATAAAGAATGTAAATCGTCGATCATTACCAGTTATCTATCAAAAATGTATGTTAATAGACAAAGGGATTTATGGGGACTGATACTATAAGTATTTTGTTCCTGATGTGGTGAAATACGGGTATGTAAGGAAGCCTGCCTTAACCAACAAAGCTCTCTTGATTATTGACAAGGCCCCTACACAACATGCAGCTGAATAACTGATCTAAGTTGGCATAACCGTAAAATACTTTTTTTGCCACCTAATGTGACTACACGGCTACAGCCAATAGTCTATGTATTCTTGAAAGAATCAAGTATCTTTAAGTGACACGGGTTAAACCAACTGATTAAAGACAAAAACTTGCTGTGGTGGAAATTTTAAAAACCTTTATTAACAAAACTGTTTGGGAATTTGATTTCCAAATCTAGGGAAGATATTGCTATCAGCAGCCATCCAAAGTCATTTAATATTCTAATATGTGCAATTTTACAGAAACTATATTGAACCTGTTGGAGACAAAAGTTAGATTGAAATGCAACCTCAGTAGTTTTTCAAAGTGTTTCAGAAAGTAAATGGTATTACAGATGTTAATATTAGTGATGTTAATAGTTGGTTTAAAACAGTCAATGACAGAGGTTATGATACACTTACTAGAGAAAATTATTGCAACCTATTCAAATATAGATGATACAGATGAGGAAAATGTTGAACAACTAGAAGTTATAACTACGCAGAAGCAGCATCTCACGGTGATGAGTTTATGATCTATTTTTAAAAGTAGGAGGAGTTATGATCAGCTGAACTTCACTTGTTGAAAAGATTGCATGATTGTGCGGCACATAAATTCTACTCAAAGTTAATAATACAGTAGAAACTCACAATCTTGTTTCAAAAAATCTAGATATTACTGTATATTTTATAAATGTGTTTTTATATTTTCTTGTATTTGAACAGAAATATAATATTTTAATAGTGTTTTATCCTTAATAAAAGAAAATTATTGCAAGTACAGTATATTTACGTATTGTTTTCTTGACATTCTCTGGTTAACCTAAATGTTTATTATGACCGAACGGTTATGGTCCTGGTTTGTCAAATTTAAGAAGGATCTGCTATACATCAAAGTACCACTGCTCTTCTGAACTTATATTGTCAAGACCTTCATTAAACTTAGAGGTCTAATATAATAGAAAACTACATTATTTTACTTATAAATTATGGTTTTATAACAATATGAAGAAAATTATGACTACTTCCTGTGCTGACACGTTTTGAAACCGTTGTTTCATTTACAGTGCCTACCAGCTACTGTCTATTTAAGATGGCAATGTTGTGATTTACGAGACTGGGGAATTTGACTGTAATGACAGCAATTAATGACTGCCTCAGTTTCTAAATTGGCCAAACCATTAGATCATTCAATACAAGATTCAATAAAAAACATAAACTCAAAATCTAGATACACAACACCATACACACACACACAAACAAACATCAAGACTCTTGTAATCATTCTCCACGTAATAAACCACAGCAAGAAACTAACCACTACAGAAAAATTTTGAAATATGCAAAGAACATGTTTTAAACGACCGCACATACTTTGAATTTATCACCCTTTTTCAATACTTAGTACATAATCAACCTATTCTAGACCCCCAACACTCATAAATTACAAGATTCCAAGCTTAAACAAAAGCAGTCAGTAGCAGGTAGCCTTTGTGAACAAAGCAACAGCTTCAAAATATATCAACACAGAAAACTACTGTTCCTATTTTTGCCTAGTTATTAAAACAATTATTTATGAATAATCAGCAGAATGAAAATAATTACAATAACCAATATTATTTTAGTTAAAATTTGCAATAAATATTGATAAATAGATCAACCTATCAGTTTTGTGCCATTACACTTGTTTTTATATTACAAGTCAGTAGTCTACAGAGTAAACAGAAATATCATATTCCATCACCCCCCTTAAAATGGTAGAAAGCTATTAAGAACTATAGTAATTCATAATAAATAGGTTTCACTTGATAAGACGAAATACCAATTGAAAAAGAATCAAAATAGGATTTTTCAGGACCTAATGTGTGTCTGATGTCTTAAGAAAAAATTCATTGGTCATCTCTAAAGACCTATAATGAGTATAAAATTTTGGAAATAAACCATAAATACCTAATTAGGCCCTTTACCCACTTTAAGAATCAAATAACACCATAGATTTGGAAATTTCCTTGACTAGTAATAAATTTTGAAAGTTATAAAATCACCAAAATGAGAGAGATCATAAGAAATTTTAAAGTAAAAAGCAAAAAGGACTAAACAAAATAGTTCATACTGTTGTACGAGGTCTGTTCAAAAACTACGCGGCCTGTTTGAATTTCGCAGCTCTAATTAGTTTCAGGAGAATCCGCTTGGTGTCGCTAGGTTCATATAAATCAGCAGATTAAGACGCGGTATTTCAGTCGCAGATATCTTCATTTGTTGATGAGTTACACACAGTTTAGTAAAGAGTGTTTTTTTTCGTTTGTCGGATTGTAAAATGCACAACCTGAAGGAGCAACGAATTGCTGTGAAATTTTGTGTAAAACTAGGGAAATCTGCAACAGAAACATTTGCCATGCTTAACACGGCCTACGGCGATGTTGCCATGAAGCGTACTGCATGTTTCAAGTGGCATGAACGTTTCAAGGGTGGCCGACAGATGATTGATGATGATCCTTCAACGTCAACTGACGACCCACACGTTGACAAAATCAACACCCTGGTGCGCGAAAATCGACGTATGACCATTAGGGAGCTTTCCGAAGAGTGTGGGATATCAGTTGGATCTTGTTACGAGATTTTGACCGAAAAATTGAAGATGCACCGCGTCGCTGCGAAATTTGTGCCATGCCTGATGACCGAAGACCAAAAAGCCAATCGCGTCCGGATTTGTCAGGAAATGGTTGATTGTTCAAATGAAGCTGAGAACTTTTTGTCAAGAATTATAACCGGTGATGAAACCTGGGTGTATGGTTACAACATTGAAACGAAGGTCCAATCATCCCAATGAGTGAGTCAAATGTCCCCAAGACAAAAAAGCTCGTCAAGTTCAGTCGAATGTGAAGGTGATGCTGACAGTTTTTTTTTATGCTAAGGGTGTTGTTCACTACGAGTACCTCCCTAAAGGCTCTACAAACAATCAGATTACCTACATTGAAGTTCTGAAACGTCTGAGGGACACCGTCCGACACAAAAGGCCAGAACTGTGGAGAAGTGATGACTAATTTTTCCATCACGACAACGCTCCAGCTCACTCAGCATTCAGAACTCGTGAGTTTTTGGCCAAACACTCGATCATTGTTCTTCCCCCCCCCCTACTCACCTGACCTTTCTCCTTGTGACTTTTTCTTATTCCCAAAACTCAAAAAACCAATTCGTTGCTCCTTCAGGCTTTCTATTTTACAATCCGACATACGAAAAAACACTCTTTACTAAACTGTGTGTACTCATCAACAAATGAAGATATCTGCGACTGAAATACCGCGTTTTAATCAGATGATTTATACTAACCTAGCGACACCAAGCAGATTCTCCTGAAACTAAATAGACACGCGAAATTCAAACAGTCCGCTTATTTTTTGAACAGACCTCGTAAGTCACCTGCTGGCCTGGAAAACAAGTATCAAAACAAAATAAAAGGCTTTTTTATTATAGTAATATGAAAATAACCCTTTAAAAATCTATATGTAGCATGATATCATAATTATAATTATTTAATTTATATTAATCACTTTTACATTAGCTAATGACTATCCGAACTTTAAATTTTGTAAATGTATAAAAACTCACTCAGACAGAACGTTTTCGATCGCTATGTGGGGATCTTCATCAGTGAAAAGATACTGATGAAAATCGCCACATGGCGATCGAAAACTTTCTGTCTCAGTAAGTTTTTATAAATTTACAAAATTTAAAGTTCGGATAGTCATAAACTAATGTAAAAGTGATTAATTAAAGTTTCACCGAATGTAATAGACTGCAAAATTCAAGAGACTAAGTTATAATCATTAATGTACAATAAAAAATTAAGACTTCTATTTTAATGACTTCTGTGTTAATCTCTTATAGGATGAAATACATTCTCGACTGCGGTTTACTAGAAGAGGTTTGGTGGCAATGGCAAATGCGGGAAAGGATGACAATGGTTCACAGTTTTTTTTTACCATGGCTGCAACTCCTGAACTTCAAAATAAACACACAATTTTTGCCAAAGTCACAGGAGAAACAGTATACAATATGATTAAACTTGAGGAGTGTTTAGTTGATTCTGTAAGTACTTAAACAGATTATATATTATACAACTATTTTTTGAGCTTAGCTTGTGATGTTATGTTAAACAATTAAAGACGTACTCAAAAATCACAAATCAATCATTTATTGACTCATACGCATTTCAATGACAAAGTCATTATCATCAGTGAAGTTGTAAGCTAGACTTTGTAGTAGCAACACTCACTGATGATGATGACGTCATTGAGTCAATAAGTAATTTATTTGTTAGTTTTGTATACGTCTTTTATTTGTTTAAGAATATATATTATTGAAATTGTTTGAAATATTTTCCGCAGACAAAAAACATACTTATTCTATTAACACTTTCACACGGCGGCGATATGGGTGATCTCATTAAACTACTGTCTGTTTTTCGTTAACTTCTACCTCTGACGGCAGTGGAACGCTATGCGGGTTGCATAGCTTGTCGTAGCATCTAATTATCGAGCCCGTTGTTTTCATATCAATAATTTTATTTCTAACATGTACATGTTTATTGATGACATCAGAACAGTGTATTAGACTCTAAAATATTGTTTTATTTATCGGGTCACAATTAAAAAAAAGAAATACAAATGATAAATTATTGTATGACAAATAAGAAAACGCAATAAAAAAGATAAAGAAAAAAAGAAAATTTACATACAAAACTAAAGACCCTACTACTTTAATATATTACATACTAAAACAAGCCCTCAACGTTTAACTCGGAATGTTTATTTCTGTTTGTGCCATGTGTTTTGGAGATCGATAATGTAATCGGAGACATAGATAATACATATGTCACGTCCAAGACTATTTAAAGCCGAGATTAGCTGACATTTGATTACTACAATCTTATGTTGACACATTAGGTTTTCAGGCGTCCAAGCATTTTGCCAATGACTCATATTTACAATAATCTGTTCCCACCTCGAGTTGGTTCATTCACTCTAATAGAACAGTTATCTTTTATTCTTGTGTTAGCTCAGAAAGCTTAGTTAATTTTTATGATCGTTGTTTTTATCTGATATTTTGCTGCAATAATTGGTCCAAACTAAAAAAAACAATAAAATATAAAAGTTAAACCAAATTAAATCTGTTCATAAAACTCCCTGGAGCATTGTTTCAGTTGAGACATCAAAAGTTAAATTGGGATGGTCGGATTTAAAAACGACTCGGGCACAATATTCTCCAAACTCTTCTGAAGCAATGACGTAAAAATCAAACCTTTATACAAGCGCTTATCGACTCTAGAGGAGTTTCAATTAGCCTGGGAGTGAGCGTGCCGGTGAGCTGACCGTATCTAAGAAAATGAGCTAGGAGCGTATCGGCACGCTCTCTGTGCCTCGTAAAGGAACCCAGACGCCAGCCAAGGCGCTAGCCGTGCTGAACGTGTTAATCTCAGTGTGTGTGTGTGTGTGTGCGTGCTTACCATTATTTGAAAGTTGGGTTAGGTCTTAAAATCAGTCATAATTTATATGATATATTTTAAAAATTAGAGTAATTAATAAAAAATTAATTCATTGATTTTGTTTTCCATAATGGCAGATCTTTCAAGATAAAACTTTGTTTATAATGACTTTTTTACTCAACCACATACACATAACGACCATGACCTAAAAGTATTGAACATCCAGAAAAAAGACACTTTCTCAGCACAATGAAACAGTACGAAATGTACATTTAAGCTAGAACACAATTTAAAATATTCTAATTCAATAAGTGTATTACAAGACTACATACCATATATTGTTTAACCACTTTTCAACCAAAAATCTGCCTTTTCAACTGGGGACACCATGCTTACCAACACACACTGATGACCAACTTAGACATTGACTGTTGAATAGAATCGAAAACAAATTACTTTCAATTAATATAAAGGGAAATGTAATGTTAGTAAAGAAAGTAATATCAGTAACCAAATAAAGAAAAATAGATTTATTATTTTTTTTTAATATGTAACAAAATATATTCTTAAGGTATTAAAATTTACATTTACAAATATACAATTCTTTTTATCTTTTTTACAAAATGAAAATATTTTCCCCCAAAATTCTCTTTCCAGAGACCTCAAAAAGTATCAGCAAATTTGCATGATAATTTTCTGATGCAAAACCTCGCCAGCTTTCGAGAAAAAAATCTCTGCTGGAACGGATATTCCAGTAACTTACAGATATTTTCTAGCCAATTGATGTTAGGGACAAGTTTGGCAGTGAATTTTCTTGATGAAAATTTTTAGGTTGTCATATTCATTTGCATTGTCATTTACTATACTCGCAGAAATTAAGATTAAACATATTGATAGAAAATGTTTGCATGTTCAAATATTCCAACATTAAACCGTTCTATGTTTCGTGAATTTTAAGTTGTTTGAATGTTTAGATGTAGCCAAAAATAATTTTTAGTTTCTTTATATTTCAAGTGTAAATATATCGATGTTTCTGATATATTGGATATGACAATATTAGTGAAAAATATCACCATTCCCTCTCTGAATAATATCGATATTTCGATACATCTCTTTTCCATATCCCTACCTTACTTTACTTTATTTTTAGGATGACAGACCATTGTATCCACCAAAAATCCTAAAGGCTGAAATTTTAAACAATCCTTTTCCAGACATTGTACCAAGAGTTGGCATTAAAGATGAAAAGTTAAATGAGGAAAAGAAAAAGAAAAAATCTGCAGGTGTGAAGTAAGTTTATCGTTTTTATTATATAATATATTTTATCACACACTAATCTTATTCTAAATGCCCTATAAAATAGATCTCTATAACTGCCAGATTAAAAGTTTTATTTGTGGCTGGATATAAGGTTTGGGCACTCACGAATTTTGGAACCCTTTTCTATCATCAGTAAGAAGAGATTTTTCACAATATATTTTAATGATAACTTTTATTAATATAATAATATTAATTGGGGATCATAGCCTTAATAGCATACTCTGGTAAAATAATTTGAGTATTTTAATTTTGTTTGTTTGCATGTGTGCACACCTGATTGACCTAGTGACAACCAGTAGAGGCACGTTATATTGACAACCAAATGTATAACTTCGTTTTAGCAGTGGTTTTCAATTAATCTGACTTTATACTACTAATATGTCCCTATGTTTACTCAAAGTTAGGCAACTACAATGAACAGTATGTATATACAGTAATTAACTATGTATACAAAAATAAACCAAAACTTTTCTTACCAAATTCTAAATATTAAAAAAAAATTTTTGAAAATATAAGTTTTATTATATGCCTTGCGCTTCCTCCCTGTTATTGTGTTCCTCTGATCTAGGCCTAGTTGACCTAGTGGTAAATCCAGCCCTGGTTACATTGGTAAATATTTGAATTGTTATTTTATTTCAATTTAATGAAAGCTCAACTGTTATTTAACTTGATTGGTGTTCCATGCTATTGCAATTAGTTTTGTTGACATGTAAATGGTGTCACAGGCAGTGGTTTTTGTGTGAGTTATTTTAATCAACATATATTCACTGAATTTGAAATATCTCGTCATAAAAACCATGTTCTAAAAAGATTTTCTGAACTCATAAACTTGAAATCACCATTTTCTTAATGAAAAATCTAGAAAATATGAATATTTAAGAGATTTTACAAATAGAAAATGTCAAATTTTATTCAATTAACCCTTAGCACTCAGATTTGTTTAACATGCTTTGCTTCCCCACTTGTAATTAAATTGAGACAAATTCATCACCTGCAAGTTGCATTGTTGTTTATAGGAAACCTTGTTTTCTCTTACATGATTTTAGTGAACTAAGCTATTTTTATTTACTGATACAGTATGTATATGATTTTATTATCTTATTTGTAGTTTTGCAGAGTATGATATCTTTCAAAACAGTCTCTCGGATGAAGTCCTAGTTTTCTGCTGCATGTTTTGTAGTAAAAACCTGTTTCCCTTCTGCCTCCTTTATCTTCCTGTTACTGCAAACTGCACAGTCCTTAAATGTACTTTTATTATTGGCATAAATTAAATGTTATTTCCCATTCAGTCTCTCTCTCTCTTCCTTGTCAGAAGTTGATGACCAACCCCTCTTACTACACTTGACATTCCTGTTATCACCAACAAGTTTCCTCACCAAGTTTTGGCAAAACCATTTTTGTTTAGCAGGATTTTCTCTCTTTTCCTTTTTTTTTGTTATTATAGATAATAAAACTGTTTACTACAGCTACATCTAATAGCCAGAAAAACATTTTCCTCCACCATTTATTTGTTCGTCTCGTAAAACTCTACAGTTCTTTATAGTGATCAGCTAAATCTAGACCACCCATAAACTAGTTATATTTACAAATAACTGTTGGTTTAATTATTTTGTTTATGAAACTGAACTCTAATAAATCAGAATCAAGTAAAAGATCAGGAATTTTAGAATCACTAATTGCAAGTGAAGCCATGGCAAACTACGAGTTAACAAATAACCTGCGAAACTGTAACCTACTTGCAGCTTACAACGTAGTGGCAAACTAGATTTTGTTATGACTCACATATTCGTAAACATTTTCAACTTAGTTCAAATTATTGTCAATAGAGTGTAGCACCAAACGGTAAAAGATTGAATGTTGGCGGCTTCGCTATGTTATAGGCATTTGAAAATCGTGGCGGGTGACCCCCAACAGACAAGTAAACTTCAATATACGCTAAACAGAGCTCCCCCGACAGTCGAATGCTAAGGGTTAATAACAGAAATCCGAAGTGAAATAAAGTAATGTTTTCATTAAATATTTATTTATTCATTCAAGTTAGCAACTTGTATTGTTATTATAGATCTACTGATGGAGTTATAATTATATGGCCTAAACTAGATATTACAAAATCTGTCCACCATATCTTTATGTTGATCTGTTGAAACCAGATTTTTGTGGTATCTTTGTCCCTTTTTAAAGTAATTTTAAATACTTCATACAGCCTAGTTGTTAAAAGTTGCTTGTTGTAATCGCCTTGAATTCACTAGTTAAATTGTAAGTAACTGAGTGAATACTTATCAGCTTACTTGCTGACCCGTTTTGAAACATTCATTTCATTGACAAAGCTGACCAGCTACTCATTGATTAGCGGTTCGGCATCGTTAATGAAATGAATGTTTCTAAATGCGTCAACAAATAAGTTCACAAGTATTCACTCAGTTATGCAATAATTACTTATAATCCTTGTTTGCTAAAATGTTTGATGATATAACTCGAATATAATGAATATTGACCTACCTTAGTCATTAAAAATGTCTGTATATTGTTTTTGTGAGTCTCAAGGAAACCAGTTAATTTGACTGTTTTTATTTTGGAGGGTTATAAAAAAGATTATGGAAATAGATAGGATTAGGGCTAGGATATAAAACCTCCTGTCCTGGGTCTTAGGGAGTATTATAGCGATTGATTACCTGAACTAGATGTAACCACCTTTACCTGAAGTAGATTAAGGAAGGTGTTTATCTTTTATACACAAGTGTTTAGAGAAAGATATTTGGAATAAAGATAGGTATTAGGAGATAGATAATCATAAATAATGGGAGTATGAGTAAATTAGGATTCACATTGCAAGGTTGCTTAACTGAAGCACATCGACTTTCTTATGGAGCTTAGGTGTCCACCTGTTAATTGGATACTGAGAATAAATGTGAGACAAAATAAGCTTGATACGGGATTTGTTGTAAGTATGAAAGTAGTTGAAAATATGAGTATTGATTGACCGGGATACCACGAAAGATGCCAAAATTTTAGTAATGCTGAACCACAGCAATGTGTTAATTTGGTAGTTATGACAGTGTTATAGTGTATTCAGCAATTCGTGCAAGATATATTGTATTGTCTCTTTTTGTTTTTGGCCAACTTGAAAAAAAATACATAAAGAAAGACAAATACTAACTTCTTGAGAGTTACTAATTTTTGAACTGTTAGTTTACTCTCTGTGCAAAAATTAAAATCTTTTTTTATTGATTAAGGAGACTGTTCTTTTTTTTGTTAATGCCCTCGAAAAGTGTAAAGTTGGAGTTAATGTTTAAAAAAATTAACCCTTGTTTATTTTTAGGGCTCCATTAGCGAGAGTGATCTGGCTTTGAATAAGTTAATTATAGTTTGTTTAAACTTGCTGAGTGTTTTATCATGTTGAATTACTTGAGAGGTGTCTAATATTCAAAATAGGACACCAATATTCGTTCAGTCCAATATTCATAGATTCAGTTTCACATATAATGATTTTAAAACCTACTTTAAATGTATGAAAGTAATATTACATTTGATTGAAGTTGTGTACAATAACTGGCATAGAACATTGTATTAATAAAAGGGAAAGTTTAATTTTGTTTGTAAAAAGAATATATTTTTGTCTTTGGTACAGGAATTATAAACTGCTTTCTTTTGGTGAAGAAGCAGAAGAAGAGGATGAAGAAGCTACAGAGGCTGCAAAGCACTACTCAGGCCGCAGTAAATCAACACATGACCTGCTATCTGATCCTAAACTGAGCTCTACACCTGCTGTTGAAGTTGAAGATAGAACAAGTGATAATGAAAGCAGTACTGATTCTGTTGAAGCCAGGTAAAACATGTACTTTGAAATAAATTTCATTTGTATATATTATTTATAAACTAATAATTTGTGTGTTTCAAATTTTTGTGTTGCATGTATATGATTATATATGTATATGTTTAGTGAAAACATTTTTGACTGAATTAGTCAGTCATCATAATTTTTCCTCACTAAAAAACGTGCATGTGAAAAGTTGCTTGGAAATGTTTGACTTGTAAGAGCATATAAGTCACATGATGTCCTAAAAAAATTTTAAACAATTCTGTAAAACATTTTTCAGTCTTGAATGTTTTTAGTAAATTATTTGAAAATAATCTGGAAATTATGCAACTGGTCTCTTTTAATGGACAACCCTGGACATCTAAATAGATGGCTTCAACTCACATTAACTGTTGTTAATTAGTGTAAGAATAATTCATAATTTATACTTATTGATATCACTTAAAGTGCATTGTTCAAAGCTGTGAGTCACAGACATTTTTCTTGTCTGTGAACAATGCATTGATCTAGTGTGAAACGCATCTGCTGAAAAATACCAGTAAGTAGTTGTTTTTTGCCAAGTGATATCAAGAAGTATATATATTAAAAAAAGCCTCAAGATGTATATCACAAAAAGTACTAATTCATAATGTTTTTTTTTATTGTCTGAGTATTAATAGAAACAACTTTACAATTTTTTAAAAGATTTGTTTGATTAACAGTCATTGTGAATAACTTTCATTGGAAAATGAATCGTTTATAAATGAATATTTAGTTCAAATTAGCTCAGTACCATTTCTATGATTCATTGAATGACGTTTCATGTCTTACTTTCTTTATTACAGAATAACAAAATTACCTAGTCATTTAACTATTTCTCATTTCAGATAATTTAATAATAATAATAACAACAACAGATTTTAACAGCAGTGACTTATTATTGCAAAATAATTCCCATTAGGTAATTCTTTTACATTTTAAGAGTATTTTACTTAACTAAGTGAATACTTAAGGGTTTACTTGCTGACGCATTTCAAAACAATCTTTCCTTTTACGAAGCGAAGTCTCTACTGGCAGCGTCCCCACTAGGTACAAAGGTTGTCGGTATGAGATTTATGAGTTTAAAGGGGGTGGGTTAAGATGGTTGTGTGCTAAGTAATGGAACAGGGTGTTGGCTTCAAAATGTGTTTGGTCATGTAATATGTTTTCTTTATCTGTTGCATAGTGTATAACCATATACTGTTAGTCTAAAAATTACTAGATTGTTAGTCTAGAAATACCAGTAGAAATTGACAGAGTTCGAGATTCGTCCAATTTATAAATTTGTCCTTTCAATACTTTAATTTGCTATAACTCAAATGTTGTGAAAATTAATATTCAAGTGATAAAATATGCTGCGAGTGATGTTTAATTTATACCAGTTGTAGTTTATTATGTTATTTAATTTGAAGTTATGATGTATGATGTAATTTATTCAATATATGTAATCAAGCGTATGATGTTATGATGTAATTTGTGTAATCTTGTGTGTAGTATACTGTTTTAGTTGTATTCGGTTATTAATTATTCAAGTTTATCAACATATTTTTTCTTGTGTTGTATAATTATGAAATAAGTGTTCTTGTTAAATTTCTGTCATTGCATTTTAATATTTCACTGTTCTTATCTATTGAAATTCTAAAATAATTTTATCTCTTTCTTGAGGTGAAAATATACCTCAATGTTTTTCCTAAGCTTGTAAAAGATTGTAATTTTCTTATGTTTTTTCAAGGGAAAGGATAGAAAACATAAAGAAGAAACTAAAAACATCACTAGGCAAGGAAAAGAAAGGTATATCAGCTAATCAAGAAGTAGAAGAAGAAGAAGAAGAGGAATATGAATTTGGAAAAGAGAGGCGGGAAGAGAGGAAAAGGAAAGCGTAAGTTTGCTTTGTATTTAAGTGAATGCTAATAAAATTACTAGTACAAGTGTTTATTTTTTTTAGGTTAATGACAGATTACAGACCAATTCATGTTTTTACATGAGTATTGTAAAAACATGAATCGGTCTGTGATCTGTCACTAACCTAAAAATTTGAATGGTTATCAACAGACATTAAATAACGTTTTAAATTTTTTATGGTAATATAGAGTTAGTGATCTTAGATACTGCTAGTTGCAATGGAGTATTTTAAACTAGAAATTATAAATTTGTTGAACAAAAAAGTGTTTGAAACTAGCAAAAGATTTGTTATAAAGCAGTCTTAGTTAAAAATATAAAACTAACAATGCAAATATTTTAAACTTTTTGGCTCGGTTAGAAAGGAAAGATTAATTTCTTCAAGAAAAGTTGATGTATGAAGGTATTGAGAAAGATATTTCTGTCTGCATCAGAATTCAAATTAAAGCCAATGTCAGAGTGATTGTGTTTTAAAAGACATTAATATTTTAAGAAAAATTTAAGGCTAGTGTTTATGAAGGTTTTAAATAGTCTGTGAAAATCTTTTACCTGTTAGCAATGCTAAAAATATTTTTCAAACCTTTAAGCAAAAAAAGCTGAAATGAAATCTTACAATCCTGATTTAGTAGATGGACAAGACAGACAATTCCAGTCCTGATTCAAGGCAGACAAATATTGTTTAAAATGGAAGCCAATATTAAAAAAATTCAATGGCTTCCAAAATATAAAAGTGCTCCAAGATATAAAGTGGCTAAAGGATTTGTACCAGTTTTTGTGGAAACTTTATAACAGAAATTATAGATTAGTGTGGTTGGGGATTCAAAAATTCAAGTGTTTTAAAAACATATACAGAATTTTTTACTTATGTACACAACCAAAAATACTATTAGATGTCCAGTAAAATATTTTATGAATGAAAAGGCAAATTTTCTTGAGTGAAACAAAATTTTTAAAAAATTTTATATAATTTGTTGGTTCTCCACCTATTTACATATCACTTAGGATAAGAAAGAAATTAATAACTTTATATTAATTTACGACTATCCTAACAATTTTTTAAATTTGTTAAAACTTATTGAATAGTAATAAAATAATCTAAAGTTATTAATTAAGTTTCCCAGACATATCGGACAACAAGATTCAAGAAGAACAGGGTTGTTGCGCACCTGGAAAACATGGAAAACCGGGAAAAGTCAGGGAATTTTTTTTGTACCTGGAAAACCTGGAAAAGTCAGGGAATTTAATAATATTGCATGGAATTTTTTTTTCTCAAAGAAAATTTTTTTTGAATAACTAAAAATCTTTTGAATTATTATTCAAAATAAACTTTTAAATAATATCTTACTTTTAAAAAATCTACACGAGCGCCATCTGTATAATTCGTGAGGAATGTGTAAGCAAAATTGTTCTAACTCGGTGCTAACCTAAACTGATTCGAGAGGCCAATTGAATCGTTCATCCGTTTTGTGTGTCCCAAGTTATTCAAATGTAAAGAGAAATGAAAAAATATTAATCGACAACTGCAAGTAAGTATGTAAAGATATTCGATAATTGAAATAATTAGACAAATCATGCCTCGATTTACGTCGTTCGAGAACACGAAACCGACGACTTTTTTTGAATCAACGACTTTGTTTACATTTCGGTTCTCCGAAAATGTTTTGTTTTGTTTTGATTTCAAGACCAAGTTTTTTTCTGAATATAATGTGTATTCTTTGAACAAATAAATTTCGTACAGTTTTTTATTGCAACATGAAAAGTCTTATTCATTTTATTTTTAACACGCGTTGATTTTTAACTATTTTTAATTTTTAACCCTAGAATACTAATCATGAGTAAATTTTACGCTTAGCCTCATAAAACCGGTTATTTCTCCCTTCCACTTTGTACATTCCTGCCGGACGTCTAGCAGTGCTTTGTTCAATCATTCTGAGTTATAACTGCATTGTGGGAAGTTGATAATATTGCGTATCTTGCCAACTATATTTGTTTTTCGGTAAGTCACCGCGCTTATTTTACGCATGTTTAGTATTAACTGGTAAAATCACGTGAGTATTATTTACGCATGTTTAGTATTAATAGGTAAATTCATATGAGTAATATTTACGCATATTTACTCAAATTCAAATGAACAATTACCTTGAACAAGATAAGGTTACAGAAGCGGAGATTTTATGGTGCCTTCAGACTGTTCTTCGTCATTTATCACTTTCTGGAGCCGGTTCGTGCATTGACGTCTTCAAGCGGATGTTCTCGGATAGTGCTATCGCACAAAAAATGAGTCTTCAACGATCAAAAATGGGATATGTCATAACCTATGGACTGGGACCATATTTTCGACGAGCATTACTTGACGACATTTCACCCGAAGACCCATTCACGATTTCGTTCGATGAAAGTCTCAATAAAGTGAGCCAAAAAAGCCAAATGGACTTGAACATTAAATACTGGAGTAATTCTAAGGGCTTGGTCGTTTGCTCGTATTTAGGATCCACTTTTTTAGGACACACTACTGCTGTCGATCTTCAGCAAGCTTTCAGATCTGAGATAGGAAATCTCGACTTGAGTCATCTGATCCAAGTATCAATGGACGGACCAAATGTCAACCTTAAATTTTATCGGCTATTCAAAAACGAAGTGGAAGCAGAGACCGGACATAAATTAATTGATCTAGGAACATGTGGACTGCACAGTTTACACAACTCCTTCAAAGCGGCAATGAAAGCAACTGGCTGGGAATTATCCGAATTTTTGAAGTCTATCTATCAAGTTTTCAAGAATGTTCCTGCCCGAAAAGCTGACTTCATAAGATTGACGAACTCAAAGAAGTTTCCACTCAAATTTTGCTCCGTCCGTTGGCTTCAAAATTCCGATGTCGCAGAACGTGCAATCGAAATCATTCCTAATTTGAAAAAATATGTTGAAGGTGCCAGAATTGAAGGGATTGAACCAACCAGCAAGTCTTATGAAAAAATGGTAGAAGCTGTTGAGGATCCTTTACTGTGTGCTAAGCTGGCTTTCATGCAAACATTGTCTTTGGAAGTTGAACCTCTTTTACGAATGTTCCAAGCTGATCAACCCATGGCACCGTTTTTGTATACTGATTTTTTAGCTTTGATCTCTTCTGTGATGAAGCGTTTCATCAGAGAAGAAGTTCTACTTAAAGTCACATCTGCGAAAAAACTCGATGTTTTGAAGAAAGATAACCTAATAAGTGTTAAACAGATCAAGATTGGCCATCTTACTCACGGATCATTTCGAAAGGTGTCAGGACTGAAAGAGAAGAGTGTTGTGGAATTTAGAGAGGATTGTTTGAAAGCCTTTCAAACATTCTGCCAGAAACTACAGTCGAAATCTCCGTTGGCTCACGATGCTGCTAGAATAATGACTTTTTGCGATCCCCACGTTATTAGCGACAGCAAAAACGTTGCCATGCGCCGTTTATCGTCATACATTCAAAATTTGATGTCAAGTGGATGGATAAGTGGAATTTCATGTGACAAGGTAGAACGAGAATTCGCAGCCCTTTGTAATAAGCCAGGGATGGACGAAATCTTACGAGATTACTCAAGAGACGAAAGACTGGATGAGTTTTGGATGCGCTTGTTGTTAAAGTACAACTGCTCTCTCGATCTTAAAAAATTTCTCAGGTTGACACTTGTCTTTTCGCACGGCCAAGGAGATATCGAGCGTGGATTTTCTGTAAATAAGGAGTGCCTCGTCGATAACATGTCGGAGAAATCGTTGGTGGCCCAACGTCATGTTTGGGAAGGAGTTCAGAACCAAGGAGGAATTGACCAAATTCAAATAACAAAAAGTATGATTCAGTACGTGAGAAATGCCCGTGGCTGTTACAGAGATGAACTTCAAGAAATTAAAAAAGAAGATGACGATAACAAGAAAAAAGAGTTGGTAAAAAGAAAAGCGAAAGAAAAACTTTCCGAATTGAACGAGAAAAGAAGACGAATCGCAAGTGAAGAGGCAGCCCTCGAAGACGAAATTCGCAAAACGATGAGTGTTCTGAATAATTAATTTTACTTGAAATATTATTAACTAATGATTATTACTATTCAAACTGTGATTCTAAAAGTCATTATATTGTAACTTTAATATATGTGATTTGAAAATGATTGTATTGTTTATACAACGTATTGTTTATAAAAATTTTATATATTTAATGCTGTAAATTATAATAAATATGCCTAAAAAGTCATTATAATAAATGTTTATATCATTTACGATAACCTGGAAAAATAACAATTTTTGGTCTGGAAAACCTGGAAAAGTCAGGGAATTTAAAAATTTTCCAAGCGCAACAACCCTGAAGAAAGACAACTTAAAACACTAGTTTTGCTGCCTAACATCACAAGAAAACTGTGTATGGCTAACAAAGATTTTTATAAAGGTTTCAATTCTATAGCAGGTAAATTTGAAATCCTACTGTTATATGAATTAAAAATTTTGGAGGCTGGTTAAAAAAAAATCTGAAATCAAAATTAACTTGGAATAGAATAGGTGGTATTCATGAAATAATATCTTGAACTGATAAACAGTAACAATGAGCTGTCATAAATAAAATTGTTAACACTACATACAAAAAAAAAAATAATAATACCGTTGCTTTGATGTTGAGGATGTAGAAAATTGTTACAGCATGAATTAGATAGTCAGCGATGCAGATAAAGATGGAAGAAGATATTTTGGAGAATATTGTAAATGGCCTGAAGTAAATTAAGTGCACATTTGATAAATACTTTGCCAAATTATAACTTGATACTTCTACATAGTTTATCTATTTTATCAAATACCTCTTTTATGAATTTTTAGCTACAATAAAATTAATTTATTTTATAAATAAATGGATGGGTTATTACTATATTTTTTGTAAAATTTCATAATAAACGGGTTCTTGGAACTTTATAAATACTAATTTACATTCTCTATGATATATTTTATTTTTACTCTATAATATCTATATAATTGTTGCAAATCAACTATTATTTCCTTGGAAACGGTGATTTTTTAAATATTCAAAGCTTACATTTAGAGAAGAATAAATTTCATTAGTCTACAGTATGTAGTATAAAGTGCAGATAAATGATAATTTGTTTGATAATACTTGGAAAGAAATTACAATTAAAAATCAATACTGTTTGGTGTGTGAAAATATAAAACAAATATTGATGAAAATGGCTTAAACCATTATGGGAATATTACAAATTTATGCTTTTTTAAAACAAAAGTTTCAAAATTCTTTTGAGGAAAACAATTCTAAACCTTTATAATTTTATAAACATGTTAGCTATTTCTGTGAACGTAAAAGCCTTTAATCATCTGAAACAATAAGAATGTTACAAATTGTTATGCATACATTAAGATATCATGTTTGTCTGAAAGGATTAAGAAGTTTCAGTCATCAAAGCAATAGCTTTAAAACATTCAAAAGGGCATTAAATATGCTAAATTGTTATACAATGCTGGATTAAATAAGGATCAGTCATGCATCTTAAATCTGTGCTTCAGTCATGTATTTAGTTTTCAAGCACTAATATGGACATCGAATAATATATTGAAATTCAAGAATATTTCTGGACAAAATACCACATAATGAGAAGATTTTAAATTTGGTAGTGATTTTATGAATAGATGAAATCTTTGTCCAGACTTAAGAGTTCTGTCTAGATCACTGTAGTGTCCAGTTGTGATGAAGTTAACAATACTCTGGCACATTAACATTTCAAAGCAGCATCAATATAAGATTTATAACTAAGCTCTTCCATACAAATAAATGATTACATTATCGCTTTTATGCAGTTGTGATGTGGGCTAGAGGCCTTGAAAGGTAAACCATTCTATTCATGTCTGAAAAAGGCTGTAATTGGCAGAGGAAATAACATCTTTTTGAAGAGAGCTTCAAAGACGGCTCTAGAGTCATCATACAAAAATTGGCTCTATAAAACATAACCTTGAATCTAGCGAAGGAACAGTTGTAGCCACACAGAAGATCCTTAACCATCCTTGTCTACAATTTAGAGCAGGGTCTTGAAGGAGTTCATATATTACTTGAATCCATTAATTTCTGCTGATTCGAGTAATGTATAGACATTGAGTATTGTATAGACTAATTGCATTATAATTGAGTCATCAAATTAATTTGCAATTATTATATTAAATTGTAGACAATTAGAAATCATTAATGGTAAGTAGAATCTACATGTACGATTAGGAAAGAATCTTCAATTCTTAATTAAGTACATTTTCCTGTCACTGTGAGAGTATCTCAGAGAGCATTTAACAGATTCTTTTTTTCATTCATGGATAGGCCTCTCATGAGCGATTCAATCATATGCATTTTCTACTCCCTCTCAGCCAAACCCTGTACTATTGGGCAGATCTTCCACACCCTTACTCTCTAGCAGTCCAAACTTGTTCATCTTTAGGCCAACACTTGTTTAACTATGATCCTTCACCATATCTTATATTAGGGCGTTTTTCATGTCTTTATCTTGGTCTTATCAATTGTAACAATTATTCCCTTCTCTTTCTAAGCCATAAAATTCAAATTACCCTCAAAAAGGAAATAGATGATAATTTTAAAACCTTAAAAAAACAACTCACCCTTTTCTAGCTTACTCTGATTATCCACAGTCATTTATCTCCTCAAACATATATCTATTAATCTTTATTTTTTACCTGTTATTTTCATTTCATACATCCTTCCAGAATTCCTACATTCTTTTCGTATTTTAGTAATGTTTTTTTTATTGATTTTTTCTTCTTCACTTTAATTTTTATTCTTTTACTCTTAGTTCTATTCTGCAGATTTACTCTTACCATACTTATCATATTTTCTTCACTTGCCTAATATTTCTCTAATAAAGAAAAACAACAGAACAATCTCTAATCAATTTTCTGGAAAAGTTAATTTCATTTTCTAATAATGATTCTTGAGAAAACAAATAGTATATCACATTTTTGTACAACCCTACATTGATAAGACAGAATTGACTGTGCAAACCTTTTGAATACTGACTGGGCGAAAAGAGATTTGGTAAAAATGAAAAATTTGGAGTCCCTAAATGAAAAAATAATCAGCTTGAAATAAGGATCTTGACAGGCAATTGTCAGACAATATCTCATATTGTATTTTCCTACAATATTTCAGGGTACGTTTATACATAACCACTGCTAATGTTGAGGCATTTAATATTCATGCATAATTTTAATTTATAATTTATTTTTATAGAGAAGAAATTAGGCAAGAATTTAAAAGTTTAAAAAAAGATCTTCATTCTAAGAGTAAAAAAAGAATTGAAGAAGAAAATGCAAGAAATGAAGAATATATGAAGGTTAAAGAAGAAAAAGATGATAAAGACAAATTTAAAGCAGATTATAAGAAGGAATTAGAAGAATATAAAACAAAAATGCAAGACATTCCAAAAAAAGGTAAGAAATGTTTTTTTTTTTAAAGAAAGGTTTTTTTAATTGTCTTTTATATACCTTTTACTTTGTTAATTTACATTTTTATATCATAATAAAGTATTAAATATCAATCTTTAACTTAGAAGTTTGAATATATAATTTTATTTATAATGATGCGGAATAGATTTTTTTTAATACTGCTATATTAAAAAACTATAGGCCATGATAAAAGAAAAATTTAATTCACAAATTAAATAATTTAAAAAAAAACATTTTCAATAAATTTCACTTTGCCTGTTATTCTTTCATTCTTAATTTTATTCACTTTTTTACTGTTTTATAGAAAATACAATATTCAAAATAAACAAAAACTATACAAACTTATTTTGAATAAATTAAGTCAATAAGAGTAATAAACCAAAACTATTAGAAAAAATAAGTAATGGGTTATATAAGGTAATTCTGTTTTAAGATTGCTATTATATAGGTTCATAATATATTATTAATTTATTTTCTAAAACTAAAATTATTTATAATAAAACTGAATTTTTGGACCATCAGGTTTGTTTACAAACATTTTTATGGAATACGCAAATTTTAAAATATCTTAAAAGAAGACAAGCCTACAAAATCTTTCATTAAATGTAGAAATTAAAATGTTTGATTTTATATTTGAATTATTTCAGAAACCCGTCAACTGACATTTTGGTCAAAAATATTTCACTTATTCTGAATTGGATTCTGTAAACTCATTTCTGAGCAGAAACCCGTCAAGTGGCGTGCCTCTATATTTATTTATTTTAATGAATTTAAATATTCCTGCAGAAACCTGTCAAGCTTCACCACATAACATGTTTATGTGGTAAATTTCATGTTTGTAATTTGAGATCCGGGTTGTTACAACTACTACTCCTGTATTACAACCTGCTATTATAGTTGTATTTTAACAGTTGTAAGGAGAGGGTAAAATATAATAGTGATGTTATAATCAAAATTGTTTTGTAGTTTCACTTTGTGCTTTATAGTAATTAGTTTTTTTAAGAAATGCATAATAGAAGTTCGAAAGATGTATTTAAAACAAAAAGGAAATGAGCTATTACTAATGAAGGAAAATTTAAAAGGAGTGTCATGTGAAAAAAAATAAATAAAAGTTGAAGGGTATAAAAACTACAAAGTTAATATTGTTCCAAAAAATATGTTCCTGATGTACTTATTTGCAATGTCCACAAAAATACTTCATCTATTTATGGCGATAAAAAAAGAAGATTAGGCATTTTACTGTCCTCAAAGTAAGTGTGATGATCTAAAATTTCAATACTTGGCGCCCCAGTTTTATAAAAAGTCAGTTAAAAATCTGTAAGAGGGTTCCTAAAAACAAATTCTTTCCAAAGTCTCAACATACAAAGAATTTGGATATGACAAATCTACACAAGGAAAAGTTGTTGTAAAGCCCATTATCAATGGTTTTTACATTCTCAAAATTTACCTTAAAAAAAATAATGCAGATCCTGAATTCCAAACAGTGCAGGCACACCCATCTGGAAGGTGCCAATCAATATCAAGAAACATCATGATATACACATACATATATATATATATATATATATATATATATATATATATATATATATATATATATATATATATATATATAAATGAATGTTTGTATGTGTGTATATATATGCTATAGATGCCTAAACTGCTGAACAGAAGTTGATAAGATTTGGAGGGTTTGTTTAACATATTCTCAGGATGGTTTCTATGAAGTTTGGTGTAAATCCATCCACAATGCACCCCTCCCCCACCCAGAGGGTTAGGATGGTTCAAAAACCGATGTATTTATGTATGTGTGTACGTATGTATCCTATGGACCTCTAACCCACTAAACAGAAGTTAATATAATTTGGAGAGATTGTTTAGCATATTTCCAAGATGATTCCTGTGAAGTTTGGTGTAGATCCATCTACAAGACGCCTCCTCAGAGGCTTAGGACGGTTCAAAAAATGATGTATGTGTATTATGGATGTCTAACCCGCTAAACAGATGTTAACACTTTAAGTGCGGAGTGGTGGTAGGCATTCATATACACCCTTCTGTCCCTCTCATTTTATTGGCTCAGTGTGAGGTTGGCCATTGACGGAGAATTTTGTGTCCCTTATCGGTTATTGTGCCAGTCTTTGTAAACATTTTGGTGCATTTCTTTTTTCATTCCACCATTGCTGTCAGTTTAGAGACTGTGTTATCATATTTGTGTTATTTGAAGTGTGTTATACTAGTTTTTATTAGTTTTTGTACATTAAATATAGATAGTGAAGATGAATTATTGGAGAATGTCTACTCACACAAATGTTGTTACAGTAGACATTCTGTAATAATTCAACCTCATTATCCATATTCATTGTACGAAAATTAATAAACACTACTATAACACACATCAAGTAACACTAGTATGATAACACAGTCCCCTGTCCGATAGCAATGTTGAAAAAATACACCTAAATGTTCACAAAGACTTACACAAAAACAGACAAATGATTCAACGTTTTCTGGCAACTGAACCTCACAATGAACCAACGAATTATGAGGGAGAGCGGAGTGTACATAAACGGTTACTGCCGCAGGCACCAGTAAAAGGCGTTCATTCCACAGACGTTCATGCATGCCCGCCACACTCAACGTGTTAATATAATTTGGAGGGATTGTTTAACACAGGGGTTCTCAACCTTTTAGGCTCTGAGCCCCCCTTCACACTTTGGTGTGAGGTCACGCCTCCCTTCACGGATTAAGTTAATTTAGACTTATATATGATAAATTTACTTACAATATGTTTAAGTAATAACCAGAAAAATGTTCGCTACTTTTGTAGTGCTAGTGTGAGGGCTGGCACTGTTTCTCGTTAACTATTTTTGTATGTTTGAATGAAATTTTGACAAAGAACACCGCAGGTCACTTTCCACATCTAGTCTGGCTCGATATTTAGATTTTATATTAGCCAGGGCTGAAAATCCTGTCTCGCATAGATAAGTTGATGAAAATTGTACAAGCAACTTGACTGCCTCCATTGTTACTTCTGGGTAAACAGGAAGATATAGTAGCCCGAAATCTTCGAGATCCATGTTTGGGAAATCCAATTTACCTTTGGAATCACATTGCAAGTCAATTGTTTGTTCTTGAATGTGATCAGGAGGTATATCAATGTTGATTTGAAAGGGGTCTCTTGTTAACGTGAATTCCCAGTTTTCCGAGCTTATATCTGGGAAATAGGCTCCGATTTTGTTCGTCAGAGACAACAAATGCTCAGATATTAGGTCCATTTCATTTACTAGGTCTTTTGGAAGACTTTGGGTATCATCGACGAGATTTTGGAAAGGAAGAAAAGTTCGTTGAGTAAATAAATAGAGCTTTATAGCTCTATTAAGCTATAAAAAAATTTCAATGATTGTGTGTTTGTGTCCAACATCAAATTCAATTTTTTTTAAAATTTGTTGACGCCTCCCCTGGAATTCTTCTACGCCCCCCAGGTTGAGAACCGCTGGTTTAACATATTCTCAAGATGGTTCGTGTGAGTTTGGTAAGATCCATCAACAGGGCTCTGTCCCAGAGGCTTAGGATGGTTCAAAAACTGATGTATGTGTATATGTAATGTATTATGAATGCCTAAACTGCTGAAAAGAAGTTAATGAAATTTGGAAGGATTATTTACCATATTCCCAAGATGGATTGTATGAAGTTTGAAAACAAAGGACTTTTTCATTCAATAAGTTTGTACCAGTATTTTTTTGCCCCTGTGCTATATATTAGTAGGTACGCTATAAGTTATTTCTCTAAATTCTTTTTCTTTTTTTAAGCCCTTTTAGGTCTAATTTGTAATAATTCCTAGTTGAATTCAAACTTACACGATACTCTAAGCATTAAAATAGAATATAATGAATGAAATATTAATAATACGCAGTAGTTTAAAGATCGTTTGAAAATCTGTATTAATCAGTAGTCCGGATGGGCCGGAATTTCGACTCTCTACTGTATTCTAAAGTAATTAAAAGTTTAAACATGATTAAAACTGTAAACATTATTTTACTGTTACAAAATATTTGAATTTTTAAAGACAATTGCTTATAAAATCAAAGTTCATGGTAAAAAAAGACAATGTGATATTGAAAGAAAGGAACAAATCAAGAATTTCCCAAAACAATATTAACAATATTTCATATGTTCCCCCGCCCCTTAAACATTTTAAAACAAAATGTGTTATTTGAAGTCATTACAGGCTAGTTGGTTTTATTTTAGAATGTTTGTTTAGTGAGTAGAGCACTTGACTACCAACCTAAAGTCCTGGGTTTGTTCCTCAGTAGCACCAAAATGGGTGTCCTTTTCTACCCCCAGGTTGGCTAAGCCTGTGGAAATGAGTACCTGAAGTAATATTGTGTGATTGAAGCATATGCTATATTTCTTTCCTTGAATACCATAAGACCCGAGTAAGCCATCTCAACACTGTAACTCCTAAACGATTATAATGGTATAAAAAGGTATCATTATTATTCGCTTTATAAAAGCGATGGGGCTGCTGTGAAGTTTTGTTTTATATAAAACTGCAGCAGAACAATTTTTATGAAGATTGTGAGAATATATGAGATTTTCTTTTTAAAGATGGAAATTGAAGTAAAGTCTGCTTTGAAGTAGGCATTTATCAACCTTAATGACTTGTTCATGTTGAATGCACCACCCTTATTAAAACAGAAAACAAAAGCATCCAGTTGGGTGTGTTGAGACAATTACATGGTGTATTGTAGAGGAATGTAGATTTGTTGTTCCACCACAACTTATCCCCCGCCCATACTCTCATTACAATGTAATATTTTCTTGCTAGGAACACCCCCACTCAAGTTCATAGACCAGTGGTTTTCAACCTGGGGTACAAGAATTCCTGGGACTTCGGAATAGGTTTCTAAGGGGGTTCATAGAATGAAAACGTGTAAAGGCGGATATGTATAATGATATTCAAGCTCGGCGAAAAGTAGTTATTTGTTCCACTTTTTCACCTGTTATACCCGTTCAACCCCCTTCGTTCTTGGTACCATTTTCCACCTGTGATACAAGTTACATGATAACGATTGACTGCAATGTTTAGCTTGCATATCTGATTTTTTTTCAATAAATCAAAAAGTTCAATCTGAACCTCCAGATAGGTTCAATGATGATCTACAGAGTAACAGAAAAGATATAATCTATGATGAAAAAGATTGACTATTGGAAGTCTTGTATTTTTCAGAGCCAGAAAGAAATATTTGAGACTTTCCATGACCTTTTAAAAGAGAATGAGTTGCAACTTTCTACTGATTTTAAACAACAAATATCTGATCACTTAAAAGGAATAAAATCGTTATTTTTTTTAGGTACTTTCCAAAGCTTGATGAAGGTATGTACTGGATCCAAAATCTTTTCTCTGAAGAGAATTTTCAGTCAGCACAGTGAGATATTGCACACAA
The DNA here is from genome assembly GCA_036971475.1 of Prosapia bicincta. NCBI lineage: Eukaryota > Metazoa > Arthropoda > Insecta > Hemiptera > Cercopidae > Prosapia > Prosapia bicincta. The sequence goes on along the minus strand of JBAIZL010000001.1, from coordinate 199,380,106 downwards.
AAATAGTCTGATTGAAATGTCTACTGACAATACACTGAAATCATCATTCAAGACAAAATCTTTTATAAATTTTGGGTTGGACTTTAACGGTGAATATGAACATATGTCTGACATGCCACTGAAGGTTTTATTGCCTTCTACATCCTATGTATTGGTTAGAGCGTTTATCATAAACAATTAAAAAAACAAAGTGGATCTGCCCCAGATATGAGACTGTACTTAGCTCCTTTCGAGCTGAGCTTCATAAAACTGTTGGCACCTAACAAGGCCAGGGATCCCACTAATATGAAGGTAAAAACGTAACTAGACCTAAAGTGGTTCCATTTTTACATAAACCTTAAACAACAAAACTAATGGACTGATTGAATTTTAAAAAAATTTAGTTCTGAATGTATTTCTTGGATGTAGTTCTAAAATGTAATCACAAAATATAGTGATCATATTAAGGCCTATTTCAAAATTTCTTTATTGTTATTCCAAATTTGATTAGCCTAGAATATAATTCAGGAGTACAATTTATGACAGAAGTTTGATAAGGATTGGCCAACTGAAATAAGATTGAGAACCACAGCCATAGATAATTTGAATTTTAAAAATAATGAAAGAGCTGTTTTAAGAAATTAAAAAACTTTTTGATAAGTATATTTTGTAAAATAGAGAGTATTTAATGGATATGTGATTTATATTGCATAAAATTAAGAATAAAAGGTTTAAAGAAATATTTCCTTTATTTTTAGACCTTATATTCTTTGTACCACTTCCTAACAACCACTTTTTTTTATAGTTTTATTAGTTTGACAATAATCGCTTTCAACCAGAGATTTAGCATTCACTGCTAACCTGTAGAACCGCATAATACCAAAACCTAAAAATTGAACTTAGTTTTTTAGTTTACAACAGCTCACTTGTGTATATTTTTCAGACAGAAATTTAATTATACCTGTATGACAATTTTGAATTACACTTACACATAACTGATGAAAGATCACTGAAGATGGTATCTGTTGAAACAAATTACTAAAATGCTTTATCTTTTCATTTTTAATGAAAGCGCTGTCATTCATGACACAGGTAAAAATAGCTTGATATAAACAAATAATTATTTGTTCAATTTTTAGAATCTGATGACGGAAAATTAACAAAGATCCATTTAACATCAAGGAGGGAAACTAAATAACCTTCATTCGGCTATTCACCTCTTTGACAAGGACAGGTGTTAAGGGTGTTTTTTAAACAGACAGATTTAAAAAATCAGTACCTACAAAGCGGCAACATTTCCTTATACTCACACATTTTTATTATGTAAAAATCTGACTGTCTCAATTAGTTTGGATTAAACTACTGTATAGTCTTGTGTTTTGGCAAATTTATAACCAGATGGTTAATATTTTCATAATAAATAATAATTTAATGTGTTATTTAATTCTGTTTTTCTAATAACAACTTGGATGTGTTTATTTTATCTAGGAACTTCTAGAGAAGATCATACACTGGCGCTGTTGGCAAAGTTCAAAAACAAACTAATGTCAGTAAAAGAAAAGGAACCTCCTACAGAAGAAGTTGAAAATAAAAAGAAAGAAGTTGAAGATGACACGTGGTATGTTATTTTTTTCAGATAAATGTCGAAATCTTGTTGCTGTTCATGACGAGCTGGTTATTAATTACTTATTACACTTTTGCTGTTACTTGCGACCAGACTTTTTGTTAACTAAACATGACAAATATTTAATAGAAAATTACTCAACAAGAACAGTAATAACAACACAAACACAAACAAATTCATCACCCTCACATACATAAACAAACTCACAAATAAAATAGCACACCAATTCAAAAAAAGCTGGATACAATGTAGCTTACAGAACAACAAATAAAAGCCAAACTGCTATCAGACACAGCAATAATAATACCAATACATACAATAACCCAGGAGTATACAAACTAAAATGCAACAACTGCAATAAGTTCTATATTGGACAAACAGGCAGATCTTTTGATGAAAGATATGCAGAACACAAAAGCGCACTGCACACTGCTATTGAATCCACCTTCGCAAATCACCTCATGGACACTAAACACTCATGCAAAAGTATGGAAAATGTCCATATGCAAAAGTATGAGCCTCCTCCACACATGCAACAAAGGCAATAAATTAAACACACTAGAACAGTATGAAATATATAGACATAGCAGCACACATAAAAATGATATCCTAAATGAACAAACACAGCACAGATCATACATACTCTTCGATCACATCACTTCTAACTTTCAAAAAATGGTATCGAGGAAGCACAATTGCAGCATTCCTAGTGGCAAAAAGACGAGGCTAAAGAAGTTGTAAGACAAAAAAACATTTCCTCCAACTGTAAGTTAACAATTTAACAACCTTTAGTTAATAAAAAGTGTGATCACAACTAATAGCAAAAGTGTAATAAGTTTTCAGTTAGGTTAAAACTTAAACTACATACAGCTCTTTAATAAAGCAGTTGATTACATTTAGAGTATGTATATTTTAGTTTTCAGAAATATATTTGGTGATAATAAAAAAATTATTAAGTTCAGACGGGTTGTTTGTTGTTCTGTTTATATGTTAAGATTTATATGATTTAAATACTTAACTTATTGACATTTCTCATCATATTCATTGTGCCTCATTATATAAAGCAATGTACCACACTAATGCAAAATACATTTGCATGTATTTATCAGAAATATTACTAAGTCATTGGTTATAGTCAAATTCTAAAAATAGAGAATTATCAAAATCAACTTTGTTACAAATATTGTTGGTAATTTAATAAGTAGACATATAAAATTTGTAATTTACTATTAGAATAAATTCTGCTAATCTTTGCTATATTTTCTGTAATAGTTAAATTAGAGATTGAGACAAAATAGATTTTATGAAACTATTCTTGCACTCTTTTACAATGTTCTCAGATTTATGAAGTTCTTGTTCATCATATAACTAGAACATTAAGTTGTGGGAAATAGTTCTCTGTTGAAACTAACAAAGAATATAGTAACTAAACTAAACCCTCTTGGTACTCAACATATTATGAAGGTTATGGTTTGCCACAGCTTGGAACTTAGTATAAAACAACCTGTCTAATGCAGCCCACAGATGCCAAGTCGCCCCAACCTAATTTTTTAACATCCTCTCTTATTAATTCAAATTTAAATCAATTCAGTAATTCCTAACTAAAACTGTTAACCCTTAAATGCATGATTTTTTATTTTTAATTGAAAAAAATTGTTCTTATATAGTTAAATGTGTAAGTAACAGGAAAAATACTTGAAAAAATATATAATTAATTTTACAGTATTTTTTTTCAAAAAAACCTTGTGTTGCAGAACTACAACAACATGTACACAAATACCTACTTTTTATTATCTGAATCACCAACTACAATATTGTTAGCTTACACTATATTTACATTTATATGTTATTCTTTGATGTAAAATGGTAATTACAATTATTGTAAAGGACCTTACCTAACTTTCTTAATGTTTTTAATATAATTAAATATTAACAAATCAAATTTTGTTAACAAAATCAAACAGCAAATCAAGAAATGTTTGTTCCATTTTAAAAATAAAAATTACAAACAAATTAATTATTTTAGAAATATGTAGAGAACTTATATTGCAATTATAATCAATTTTATAAAAAATTAAATACATCATCATAAAAATATTACATACATCAATTTTATAAAACTAATAATAGCTTCAATAAACAAAAGTTAATTCTATTTTTATAAAAAACAAATAAAAATTAACATGATTTACTGAATTTTCCCAGGAATTAGCATTTTGAATGGAAATCCTTGTAGCAGTTATTACTTTTATTATAGCAGAGAACACCCCCACACTTGTCACATTTAGTTTGTGAAAACCCTTACATCCCGGCATTTTACATCTATTCCGGTTTGTCCACACAGGCCTTTAGCACTCGACTGTTGGGGGAGCCCCGCTTAGCGTATACTGCAGTTTACTCGCATATCGGGGGCTACCCGACACGATTTTCAAATGCCTATTACTCGTCTGCGACGAAGCCCCCGACTTTCAATCTTTTACCGTTTGGTGATACACTCTATTGACAATAATTTGAACTAAATTTAAAATGTTTACGAATATGTGAGTCATCACAAAGTCTAGTTTGCCGCTACATTGTAAGCTGCAAATAGGTTACAGTTTTGCAGGTTATTTGTTTACGCGTAGTTTGCCGTGGCTTCACGTGCAATTAGTGATTCTGAAATTCCTGTTCTTTTACTTGATCCTGATTTATCAGAATGTAGTTCAGTTTCATAAACAAAATAACTAAACCAACAGTTATTTGTAAATATAACCAGTTTATGGGTGGTATAGATTTAGCTGATCAATATAATGACTGTACAGTTTTACGAGAAGGACAAATAAATGGTGGAGGAAAATGTTATTCTCGCGATTAGATGTAGCTGTAGTAAGCAGTTTTAACAAAAAAAAGGAAAGGAGAGAAAATCCTGTTAAACAAAAATGGTTCGCCAAAACTTGATGAGGGAACTCGGTGTTATCAGGAATAACCAGAGTAGTAAGAGGGGTCGGCCATCAACTACTGATAAGGAAAAGAGACTGAATAGGAAATTACATTAAATTTATTCCAATAATAAAAGTAACTAAGGATTATGCAGTTTGCAGTAACAGGAAGATAAAAGGAGGCAGAAGGGATACAGTTTTTTACTGCAAAACATGCAGCAGAAAACCAGGACTTCATTCGGGAGACTGTTTTGAAAGATTTCATGCTCTCCAAACTACAAATAAGATAATAAAGTCATATACATACTGTATTAGTAAATAAAAATAGCTTAGTTTACTAAAATCATGCAAGAGAAAAACAAAGTTTCCCATAAACAATAATGCAACTTGCAGGCGAGGAATTTGACAATATAAGAGGGAGGAATTTGTCTCAATTTAATTACAAGTGGGGAAGCAAAGCATGTTAAAAAAATCCAAGTGCTAAGGGTTAATTATTCTCATTTACCATGTCCCTCAAGAGGGTTTACCCATAAAACACTCAAAGCCTATATGCTTAAACTCCAAAACTGCTTCACCCTCTGTTAGCAAATAGTAGTAGTGTGATTTATGCTCATAATTGTTCATACCTAAGCAACAGTTGAGCAGTTCTCAAATGTGTTAGTGATATGTTCAGTGGTAAGAATAATATTTTTAATATAAGCCTTGCATGGTCTAAGAAGTTAATTTCTTCTAAGTTTTAGTTTTCACGGATTCTTTTATTATTTTTAATAAAAACCTTTACATAAATCTACATCTTAAAATATACTATTTAATACTTAACCTACAGGAGCAAGGTTTGCCATTGTTTTTGTTTGTAGTTCCTATTGTCAGATAGTATGCCTTGTTGTTTCACAAGTTATATTCTGCTTACTGAATGATTACATCAAGTAACAGCATATAAAATGGTAAGGTGATGGCAGCTTGTCATAATGACAGCTTGTTGTCACTCCTTTTGTTTTTTCTATTGCCCTTATAAGTTCTAGCATGAAGCAACAGAAGTTAGCTTGTAAGCTATCACAAGCGAAAATTTAAAATTTGTTAAGTTTGTTATTCAATTTGGCTTCTTTTACTTTTTTAAGTAAGTTATAAATGAATTAATTTTGCTTATTTATTTATTATTGATCATCATTTTTATTAAAATTAATTGTAATCATTAAAAATTGTAGTACATAGAATACATTCAATGCATGTCAGAGAGTTTAAAAGTTATAATTGGAAAATAAATTTTTAAATGTGCCTGAGTAAATTATTTATTAAATGAAAAATTTTAGTATCTAAGTTGACCTCCCACAATCAATTTAGGAATCTAAATTACTAACCCCACTAAAAGAGTTCATCATTTATAACTGTTCAACCTGCGTAAAGCTATCAAATTTCTTACTCATAGCTAATAGCATCTTCGCTAGCTGCAAGTGGTTATCATTTAGCGTGTATAAGTCTCTTTACCTTTTATTATATTTGCTCCCATATTGACTGTTTCATTTAGTTAAGATCGTGCTTCAAACCTTTACAGTTACTTTCACAATGTAGTATATTTTTTACTTGTTGATTTTGTTATCCATGGTATTTGATAGAACTTTATGTTGTCATATTAATTTTACGATCTACACAAAATTATATTTAAGGCAATTTTTTAAAAACTTATTCAGGCAAAATGTTCTCAACTGCAATAGACAGTAATGCACAAGAGATTATTTGTGCATAGGTTGGCCACCAAGATGCTTAGTTTTACTGGGTGACAGCAGTTTTAAAGAGGGGTGGCCAAAGAGTGTATTATACTGGGCTTATACATTTAACATGGTTCTCTTTTGGGTTTAGCTTCTAACGGCATGCAATTTTAACAATAAATTGAACTCAAACGATGATCGAGTTTGGGGACTCAGCATTGATCATAGTTTTGAGTTCAATTTATCTTTCTCTTTTGTTTTCTGGTATGCCTGTAAATTTCAATTTACTCTAGTGTGTGGAGACATGGTCCTTTTTTCTTAATGTAGAGAATTCCAAAGACTGTGAAATTGAAAATTTTCTATTATATGGTGACAATTTTAATAGTGTTCTTGAATGTGTTTAATATGTTCTTGAAACTTTGTTGAAAAATAAACCTCTGTGCATACTGTAGAATTTATTACAGCCTCAACAGTTTAGTTTGTATATTTCTTATAATTGAATTTTTTGTTTTATGTTGTATGATATATTATTTATATAAAATTAGTAAGTTATTTGTAACATGTATTAAAAATGTTATATTCTTTCTTTGAGTACTTTTTAGGCACCATAGACAAAGTTATAGGTTTAAGTTATCCTTAATCTAATATATTAATTACTGAAATTAGTTATCTGAACACCACCATAGTTAAAAACCGTTTTGTAGGTTTTAAAGTGAAAAGCTGAAACAGGCTGAAATAGATTTACGTTCTGAAGGTAAATCCGTACTAATTTAGACATGAGTTTGGGCAAGAGCAGCGGATAGATTGCAAATACGAGGGCTATTCAGAAAGTAAGGAACGTTTCTGTCTGACGCCGCTAGGCGCGTGCTGATCTCGTACATTTTGGTGCGTGCGCACTCGGCAACTCAGTCGGCGTCCAACAGTGACAACGGGAACATTTCCGCATTGCCCGTTTTTTTCGCAATTTCAACTGAAGATGTGCACTGCGACTGAAAATCCCGCCAGTTCTGAAGTGCGGTCAGTGATACTTTCCGCAACCTTAGGAGAGCAGTTCAAAACAAGCGCCGAGGGAAATTGACGTCAAAAATTTTGTTTGTGCATGACAATGCCCAACCTCACACAGCAAACGGCACCAAAGAACTCCTTGAGTCATTCAAATTGGAGGTTTTTCCTCATTCGGCCTATAGTCCTGGCTTTGCACCAAGCGATTTTCACTTGTTTCCAAGAATAAAGACCTGGCTAGCAACACAGCGCTTTCACGACGACGCTTATTGTACTTATTATTATTTTTTTTTTCAAAAACGTTCCTTACTTTCTGAATAGCCCTCGTACTTTTTTTAATTTTACAGATTTGATTGTTTTTTATAAAAGATTTCTTTTTTTCTCAGGTTGGCGCATAAACTTCATTTTGAAAGCAACTTGCCTGTATTAGCGAAGGATGCAAGCAGTAAAGATGATGACTGGTTTGAAATTACAGATCCTCGTAATGCGATTAACAAACGGAGAAGAGAAGCTAGTAAAGAATTGCTCAAAAGTATTGAAAAAAGAATGAGAAATTGAAAACATAGATATTATTACTAAAACATACGTTAATTCAACTTGAACATTTAATTTTGTATGTAAACAATAGCTTTGTGTCACCATGAAATATGATATGGGAAAATATTAATAAAATTTTTTATAATACTTCGATATGAAACATTTAATACAAAGTCTTAAAATATCATATATACTTCTAGCTCTGACAAAGTATGTAATAAAATGAATCTATTATGCATGGTTACAAAACATGTTCACATACCTTAAAAAAGATACAGACAACACATGTTCGTAAGTTATATACTAAGGTGAATATTAAGTCATGAGAAAAAGGAATAGTAAAAGTATCGAAAAACAACAAGTACTAGAGATGGCCATGCGGTTCACAAATGATTCAATTGAAGAGCTTTATTAGAATGAATGAGTGAACCATAGCTATATGAAAGAGAATTGCCATTTACGAGTTCTTAAAACTGGTGAATTGACATTTTTAAAGTATGTAATAAAATAAATCTATTGTTATGCATAGTTACAAAAGCATGTTCACATTATTAAAAAAAAAAAAAATACAGACTACACATGTTCGTAAGTTATATGCTAAGGTGAATATTAAGTTCTAAGAAAGATGAATAAGGTAATAGTGAAAGTATCGAAAAACAACAACAAGTACTAGAGATGGCCATGCGGTTCACAAATAATTCAATTGAAGAGCTTTATTAGAATGAATGAGTGAACCATAGCTATATGAAAGAGAATTGCCATTTACGAGTTCTTAAAACTGGTGAATTGACATTTTTAAAGAATGTAATAAAATAAATCTATTGTTATGCATAGTTACAAAAGCATGTTCACATTATTAAAAAAAAAAAAAATACAGACTACACATGTTCGTAAGTTATATGCTAAGGTGAATATTAAGTTCTAAGAAAGATGAAAAAGGTAATAGTGAAAGTATCGAAAAACAACAAGTATTAGAGATGGCACCACGGTTCAAAAATGATTCAATTGAAGAGGTATATTAGAATAAATGGGTGATTCACAGCTATATGAAAAGGAATTGCTGTTCACCAGTTCTTTTCATTCAACGAGAAAAGAACTGTTGGGCTAGAACGCATACAACCCCATCAATGCCTCAGTCAGGTATTGAAGAACTTATGTAAGAACTGTTATTATAGATACTTTTTCTTTGCTATAACAAAGGGCTGAATCTATGGTTCATTCATTCAGTTAGACTTCTCTTCTAGTTTGAAATTCGAACATACAAAAACAAGAATTTACGTCAATTCAGCAAATCTTTTTCTTAAGTTAGTTATTTAGTACAGACTTTAGTGTTTTTATTATTATTAACATTCGTAATCCAAATGTTAATTATAATGGAATTATATTATAGTCCATTATTAATTCATAGAAGCCATTGACATGTCTTTGGAAAGATCAGGAAGTCGTATTGAGTATCATTTTCAAAATACGAAGACAAAACTGCTTTGTATCACTATTGTAAGGCTAAATTGTCACTCTCTGGATCAACTGAGAATCTTTCAAGGCATTTCAACCTAAAACATCCAACAATTGAACTTCAACATACCGAATCTCTGGCTTCTGCAGTTCAAAATCGATCTTGTTTGCATTCTCCTATTAAAGGCAATAATGAAGTTAGATCTTTTCCCGAAAATGACTTGGAAGCAAATAGAATTTGTAGTGTACGACATCAGATACATTCATTTGGTGGGAGTCAAGGAATTACTTTATATCCTAGCTTGTACAAGTTGATGACAAAAAGACTCTGTATTCCACCCTCTTCTGTTACATGTGAAGGGTTTTTTCAAAAGCCAGAGAAATTTGCACAGAAAAACAGTCACATAAAATTAAGAAAATATTTTAAAAATTTGTTTATGAGTGGCATCATGAATTGAATTTATAGACATTTTTGTGTGTATATATAATAAATAAAATATATTATATAAAAAATATATATATTTTGTACAAGTTCAGCATGGCTAGCGTATGTTCCATTGTGAGGCACTGAGAGCATGCCGGAGCTCACCCCTCTTATTTTTTACGAAAGACTGGTACACTCATTGCCAGTCTAGTGTTGAGAAGTGTTTGGAAAAAGGTGTGATTTTTATGTCAGTGCATCAGAACAGTTTGGAGAAAATTTTGTGTCTTAGGCCTTTTGAAATTTGACCCTCCCAAGTTAACTTTTTGAGAATCGAATATTGGGTAAGTAATTTGTGTTAAATGTCTTTTGTTATTTCATTTTTAAACCACTTTGACTCTATTTTTGTTTTAATGTTCTATAGCGTAATTTCTATAGTGTCCTGAGACAAACAAAATTAATAGTTATGTAGTAATAATTATTATTGAGACGATTTATTTATGTTTTATTATAATGTAAATGTTAATTTTTTAGATCTATGCCAGGTCGACAGCAACCAAGGGAAGACTGCAAAGTGTACACCGAAAAAAAACTTTTCACAATTTTATTCGAAGAATACAAGGAAGAAGGACTTGAAGGGCAAGACAATGAGGAATTCAACTAGGAGGATGAGGATTGGGAGTTTGAAAATGAAGTCGGTATACCTGCACCTCAGGTAAATGTTTTTGTCCTTTCAGGGGGCTTAACTTCAAGACAATGGACAAGACAAAAGCCAACAAATAAACCAAAAATACCTTTTTACCTGCAATCCTGGAATACTTTACAAACCCCTAGGAAGTTTTTTGACCTTCTACTAACAGACAAACTATTGAATTTATTTATAGTTAAAACTAATTTATACGCTGACTTTTTAAAAATCAAATCCTCCCGGCCAAATGCCTTGATAAGAAATGGAAGGCTTTGGAAGTAGAAGAATTCAAGATTTTTCTTGCTCTTCTATTTCACATGGGTACAACTCCGTTGCATAAGATCAGTGACTACTGAAACACTGATCCTGTGGTTTTCGGTATCAGATTCTTTCGGTGGGTGATGAGTAGGGATAATGCAACCTCTGCATTTTCCCAAAAATCCCGAACCTAATGAACCTATCCCTATGGATAGATTTTATAAAGTTAAGTCTTTAATTGACATTTTCCATAAAACCATGGATTCGTTGGTGATTTTTACAAGAAATTTATGTATTAACAAATCTATGGTTCTCTGGAGAGGTTGACTACTCTTCAGGCAATACATAAAAAATAAAAATCACCTGTATGGGATAAAAATGTATATGTTGAATGAGTCTTATGGATTGGTGTTACTGTTTATAGTGTACACTGGGGCAACCGACTAGATGTTGATGGAAAAGGTCACACCGACAAGGTAGTCAGTCTATAAATTAATGGATGTAAAACTAGATGTTGGCCATTCACTATTTATGAACAACTTCTACCCCAATGTAAATCTTGTCCACAAACTTCTGGAAAGGAATACCTATGTTACCAGGACACTAAGAAGTAACCGGAAGGGCAATACACCTAAGGTCTCCCAAAAATTGAAAAAAGGGGAACTGGTAGATTTGTATTGCAATGATGGAATGTATGTCCTTAATTGGAATAATAAAAAGGGATGTACTGGTGGTCAGCTTGGAATTTACAGACGAGTTATTTGAAGTCACCACCCGTCGAGAACAAATGGTTCAAAATCCACTTGCTGTTATAAAGTATAACGATTCAATGGGTGGTGTCGACAATTTCGATCAAATAATGTTGTATTATCCCATTGAAAGAAAGACCCTGAAATGGTCCACAAAATTAGGAATTCATAGACTCCACATCTGCTGGTATAATTCTTTCAAATTATTTAATAAATATAAAAACTAAAATACCCCTTTACGATTTTCGAAATTCAGTAGTAAAATAATTTCGTCCCGGGGAACTGAAATGTCTTTTTATTGCCCCGAGGAGCCTCCTCTTTGCATTCACAATGAGATTTAATTGGGTTTTTATTTTTAGATTTTGATGTTTGTTTAGTTTTAATTTTAGTAGAAAATATATTTTAGTAGTTAGTATTTTGTATTTTAATGTAAATTATTATTTTTCTCTGTCTTTTTTAATGAGTCTTAGAATTTGTCACAGTTTTTTAGTGTTTTTATTAGTAAATATATTATGTAAATTTCCTTTCTTTTTTATTACGACCCAAAAAATAATATTTTAATGTCTAATACACTGTTTTGAGGTCCCCAGTAATCCTATATATGGCAGAAGTTGGTAGAAATTAGTTGGTATATGGTAAGTAATTCAAACCTTTTTTTTTTTAACTATTACTAAAAACTTGGAGGAACCTTATCGGTGTAGAGCACCTAACTACAGCCTAATTCGAATGTTAGAAAGTTCTAAATCTAATAATTAGAAAGTTGGTATATGGTAGAAATTATTGAGATGAAAATAATGGACAAGCTATACAACCCGCATAGCAATTCAGTCATTCCACTGCAAGACATGTCAAGCGCACCGGCACGCTCTTAATGTTACAATTAAATAGTGTTTATATTTTTTTACTATTTTTACCATTTATAACTAAGCATTTAAGTATAGATTTCGAGATGAGACATTGCCATCAAATCTGAAAGTTAATAACAAAAAAGGTCAGTCGTTTGATGTAATTTGCAATATGGCCGCTGTGCTGAATATGTTAATTATAGTTAATGGATTTTATTTTGTTTTCTTTTATTACGGGCAGTATTTCCTATTTTTTCTTTTATCAAGGTACTTAAATCGGTTGAACTAACATCAACGCAATATAGACTATACAACACAATAATTATAATAAAAAAATGTATACTATTGTTAATTATATTACTTATTACACTTTTGCTATTACTTGCGACCAGACTTTTTGTTAACTAAAAGTTGATAAATTTTTAACTTACACTTGGAGGGAACGTTTTCATCTTACGACTTCTTCAGCCTCGTATTTTTGCCAGTAGAAATGCTGCAGTTGTGCTTCCTCGGTACCATTTTTTTTGAAAGTTAGAAGTGATGTGATCGAAGAGTATGTGTGATCTGTGCCATGTTTGTTCATTTAGGATGTCATTTTTATGTGTGTTGCTATGTCTATATATTTCATACTGTTCTAGTGTGTTAAATTTATGGCCTTTGTTGCATGTATGGAGGATGCTCATGTTATTTTCCATACTTTTGCATGAGTGTTTATTGTGCATAAGGTGATGGATATGACAATTATTTAATAGACAAACTACACAGAAAAATACCCAACAAGAACAGTAACAACAACACGAACACAAACAAATTCATCACCCTCACATACATAAACAAACTCACAAATAAAAAGGCACATCAATTCAAAAAAGCAGGATACAATGTAGCTTACAGAACAACAAATAAAAGCCAAACGGCTATCAGATACAGCATAAATGACAATACCAAAACATACGATAACCCAGGAGTATACAAACTAAAATGCAACAACTGCAATAAGTTCTATATTGGACAAACAGGCAGATCTTTTGCCGAAAGATATAAAGAACACAAAAGCGAACTGCACACTACTATTGAATCCGCCTTCACAAATTACCTCATGGACACTAAACACTCATGCAAAAGTATGGAAAATAACATGAGCATCCTCCGCACATGCAACAAAGGCCATAAATTAAACACACTAGAACAGTATGAAATATATAGACATAGCAATACACATACTCTTCAATCACATCACTTCTAACTTTCAAAAAAAATAGTAGAGGAGGCATTCCTAGCGGCAAACATACGAGGCTGAAGAAGTCGTAAGACAAAAACATTTCCTCCAAGTGTAAGTTAACAATTTAACAACTTTTAATTAACAAATAGTCTGGTCGCAAGTAATAGCAAAAGTGTAATAAGTAATTAACAACCAGCTCGTCATGAACAGCAACAAGATTTTGCTTATTATATCATACATATTTATATATTATATGTGTAGTACAATAATGACAAATGCATTGCATGCTTACTACAATCGGAGTGGCCACAAATGAAGTATGAATGAACCAGTTAAATAAAATACTTTATCATAGTGAACTGTTCGATTCTGAACCATTCTTATAAATGAATCTGTTCGGCCACCTCTGATAAAGGCCTATGTAAATTATTCTCCACTACATACATCTCAAGGGTGTCAAAGAGATTAATGTGAATAGGCCATGAAGCCAAAAAAATAGAACAATAAGAAACTTTTAAGACTAAAACCTATACAAATTTTTAGACAGGAGACAGAGTAACATTACGACGAACATTGCTAAACTAATTTTAGAGATATGAAGCATTTGGTTAGTAAGTGACAGGCATAAATAAAGATTTTTTTAAAACTAGGTAGTGGCCATTTATTTCCTTAATCAATCACTTTATTTATTAATACTTTTTGACCTGTACTCTTTGTAAATAAAAATAACTAACCAAAAAATGTGAGGATTCTTTTATCTTAAAAGATGTAACTGTTTTCCAACTTTCACAGATATTTAATTATTGTATGAGATAGGGATGGTCGAAGTTAATGTTTTTACTCAGCTGTTGCGCTCGCAACAGTTGCAGCTACACATCAGTTTAAAACAACTGATGCCAAACATTAGGTTGCCATGTGACTGTTGCTTGAACTAATGCGTGCACATTAGTTGAATCAAAACATCAGCTTTGGTTGTCCCAACTAATGCAGGCTACAGCTAACTAATGTATTGATTATTAGTTGTATTCATAGCATATGAATAGTTCTTAGATTTCTATTTAAGGGACTGAATATTAGGTCAGAATAGTAGTAAAATTTCAATTTCAATAAAATTTATCTATTTTGATTTTACAAATTTTCCTTTGTTTTTTTTTTTAATGGAACCACTCTTGTATTTGGGTGAACAAATCTAGTTCTAAGGGGGTTGGAAGCAGGTTTAATAATGAGCCATTGAAAGCACTAAGGGTGTAAGTCCAAAATAGAGGTTTTGAGATATTTGGAGGTAAAGTTTATTCATTATACTGAACATAACCTTCGGAAAATAACTTCCAAAATCTTTTTATATCATTAATTACATTTTGAACTATCTACTAACATAAATATTTGAGTTTAATGTTGGTGTGATTCATTTTATGAGCATTTATTTTTCACTTACACCAGTAATGTTTTTTATATTTCCCTTACATTTAGATTTGGATCAAGTTATCTATGATTCGGATTGTGTTTTCTTGTATAGTGACTTGTAAGCTTAAAATATGTTTTCCAACTTGATTTAATAGTTCTTCACTGGTCTTCTTTTTACTACTGGCTCTACCTCTTTTATCTTCTTCTTGATGACCCTCTGCGTTTTTTTTAAGGTCCTAGTAACTCTACCATCTGATAACTGGAACGAATTTATAAAATATTGCTTATATATATTACTTTTACTATCAATATTTACATACAATTTATTTGTATAGCCTGGCCTCTACTACTCACACGAGATTGTCTTTGT
Organism: Prosapia bicincta; assembly: GCA_036971475.1. Classification (NCBI taxonomy): domain Eukaryota; kingdom Metazoa; phylum Arthropoda; class Insecta; order Hemiptera; family Cercopidae; genus Prosapia; species Prosapia bicincta. The sequence goes on along the minus strand of JBAIZL010000001.1, from coordinate 199,364,928 downwards.
GCAATGTTTACGCTCTTCACAGGGCCACAAATAAATGCATTCTGAATGGAGAAATCGCCCATTTTCCAAAATCCATCGAAATATCTCTTACTCAGTTCTTCTGAGATTTTTGTGAAACACTTTTTACAACATTCGCAGTCATCATTCTTTAAAATATTTTTTGGGATACTGTTTTACCTTTTACTTTTGTGTAGCTTTCACCAAGATTTCTATTAAATTTTTTAACATTTCTTTTCCATATTTCTCCATTCCTTTTTCATTTTTCTTTTTATTCGTTGTCTTCTTCTTTGGTTACTGAACTCTTCCTCTTTGGTCACAAAGAATGTGTTAAAAGGTTGAACATATTATTTGTAAGCATCTGAATCATAATTACACTCACTTTAATCATCAGAACACATTTTAAGATTATGTACAGCTTATAAACATGCCAACGAATATATTTTATGGCTTGCACCACTTATGTAGTAATACATATGTTTAGTGTCATCTCATATTGTTGGATTGTGCTGCACTCTGTAGACTCATTTGGTAGATAAAACTTACACCACCTTTACATTAAATAGAATGAACCTCATGTTTTCTCGTAACACTCAATACCCATTTTGAAAAAAAACTGACTTATACCTAATGCTTTCAATAGCTCAAATTAATCCAGTTACACAAAAAATAAACAAACCCTCAAATTTCATCAACTTCTGTACAGCGGTTTAGGTGTTTAAGATACATAACATACACACAAATATATACATCGGTTTTTGAACCATCCTAAGCCTTTGGGGCAGAGTCCTATGGATGGATCTACATCAAACTTAACACGAACCATCTTGGAATTATTTTAAAGAACCCTCCAAATTTCATTAACTTACGTTCAGCAGTTTAGGCGTTCATAAGACATATACATACATACATATATACATACATCGGTTTTTAAACCATCCCAAGCCTCTGGGGCTGAGGCCTATGGATGGATCTACATCAAACTTAACACGAACCATCTTGGAATTATTTTAAGGAACCCTCCAAATTTCATGAACTTACGTTCAGCAGTTTAGGCGTTCATAAGACATATACATACATACATATATACATACATCGGTTTTTAAACCATCCCAAGCCTCTGAGGTGGAGCCCTGTAGATGGATCTACACAAAACTTAACACACACCATCCTGGGAGTATGTTAAATAAACCCTCCAAATTTCATAAATTTCTGTTCATTGGTTTAGACATCTATAACATACATACAAACATTCATATATATTTAAATACTGGACTCCCCAGTACATACAAACAACTGGACTCCCCATGGGACACCCATATCATCAGTCATGTCAGAAATATACCTACAACACTTTAAACAAATAATAATTAAACCTATACTCAACACACATAATATTTTACTATGGACAAGATACATGGACGATATACTTGTAATATACCTGTAATATACCGACCTATCATTCACAACGAACACATCATAATACTAAACAAACTAAATACATACAACAAAAGCATACAATTCACTGTCGAAACAGAACAATTAACTATCTTGACATTACATTAAATATAAATAATAATAAAATAGAAACTACAATACACAGGAAACCCACTTCCAACAACACCACAATACACTACAAATCTAACCACCCCTGGACACACAAAATTAACATTTACAGTAACATGATAAATAAAGCAATAAAATACACACAAGATAACAAACAAAAATTAAATAAAGAATTAAATAACATTACAAAAATAGCAATAGAATATGGATACAACAAACACCTTATAAAAAACATATACAGTGCAATAAATTTACAAAAAAACCTCAACACAACACTACAACCTGAACACAAAAATAATAAAAATAAAAAATCTACAACAAAGAATACTACACTCCAACATACAAACAAAATAATAAAATATCTTAATAACACAAAACAATTACAAAAAAACATAACCTATCAGGAACTTACAAAATTACATGCAACGACTGCAACCCATTTTACATAGGGAAAACGACCGGATCATTTAAAATAAGATTTGAAGAACATTACAGAACATTCAAAAATTAAAATTAAAACGTATCAAATGTTGCAGCACACCTAATATCACATAAACATGAAATAACAAATTACGAAAATAACCTAACCATACTTGAAATAAATAATAACCCAATAGAATTAAACTCACTAGAAAAATACCACATTTATAAAAACATACACAATTTAATAACATATTACACAACATTCAACACAACATATACAGAAGACATACTATTCAAAAACATTATACACACAACTCAAGAGAAAATGCGTATAATGTCAACAAATACCAACATCACGGACCGAACATCCACAGCAGAAAAATAGAGACAAATTCATCAGTGATTCGACAATCTTGAAATGACCGAAAGGTGCCTCATCACACTAGGTAAAATTATTGCACTTAGTGGTGTTTGCACCAAATAAAACTTCCAAAATGGTGGCATTTTATGAAGACAGGCCCTTAAGTGATTGGATTAGATGTTTGCAATTCAATAAATCTCAACTGGATAGCTGTCTACCCCAGATGAGAGCAATTCTATTTCAAATATTGCCAACTTTATGCCATAATTTATTCCATTCCTATTAATAATTTATCAATATGTTTCCTTATTCCTATCTTAATTACATCCACCTTTCCTTATATTTTGTACAAGGATATATAACTGGTAAATACTTTTCCAAGATCCCAGTAGACTAATTCTTTTTTACATGGGATCCCATAACCAAAGGGTTTTATGTTCCTACCTATATTTTCAATGTTTTCATGTTTTTTCTCAGCAGTAGTAGTCAAAACTTATAAATATTTTTGTGTTGTACATCCTGAGATTTTTCTAGAAAAAACTGATACAAACACATCTTGATAGACAACATAATCCGTAAAAACAACACACACATAACACAACGAAAAACATTAACACAAAAATACATTGCATTTCACAACACATCACAAAAAAATAGCTTCCTCGTTTTGCAAACTTAAATACAAAGTAGCATTTAAAACATCCAACAGAATTAACAAACACCTACACATTTCTTGTTGGAGAATACAAGATTACATGCAACAACTGCCCCGGCCTGTACATAGGACAAACAGGGAGAACATTTACCTCAAGATACAACAAACTTATTTGACATAAAAAAGACACCACCCAAATCAAATTTTGCCATACACATACAAAACACACTACACTCACGCACCAACATAGATACCAATCTAAAAACCCTACACCTCTTAAAAAAGCAACAAATTAAATACAACAGAAAACTACGAGATATACAAACACCACAAATACTATCCACAACACATAATTAACAACTACTCTATGAACAATAACACACCACAGATTCACACCAAAATAACACACCTGAGCAACAGTCTTGTTTGTGACTCACAGCATTGAATAATGCGCTGACCTATTGTGAAACGCATCTGCTGAAAAATATCAGTAAGTAATGGTTTTTTTTGCCAAGTTAATGCCAAAAGTGTAATAATTGGGTGATCATCAGCTTTATAGAAAAACAAATATCAATTCACCATAATGTAAAATTTGAAGTAAAGGAGAAGGTTTCATCAAGCAATCACTATTAAAAGCAGAAGACATTATAAAGAAATAGAATGTTTTTAGAGATTTCTGAGGGGACATAGCAGAGGGTAATGGTTGATTGAAATATAAATTCCATCACTTTGAGAACTTATAAAATGTATATTTCTGTATGACATATATAGACATAGCAACACACATAAAAATGACATCTTAAATGAACAAACACGGCACAGATCACACATACTCTTCGATCACATTACTTCTAACTTTCAAAATAATGGTGCCGAGGAAGCACAACTGCAGCATTCCTAGTGGCAAAAATGCGAGGCTGAAGAAGTCGTAAGACGAAAACATTTCCTCCAAGTGTAAGTTAACAATTTAACAACTTTTAGTTAACAAAAGTCTGGTCACAAGTAATAGCAAAAGTGTAATAAGAATTAACAACCAGCTTGTCATGAACAGCAACAAGATTTCGACACTACTAGTTGTTTGGCACTACTGCAGTTTAAAGAATATTTTCTGCTCCCCTAAGAAAATATGGGTTGATTTCATATACTTTTGATCGTGCTGAAGCTAGTTGCAATTTGATTGGTTCGCAAAAGGAACAAATAACTTGTATGATCCACCTCAGAAAAGTGTTCAAAAAAATTGGTTTTCAGGTTATAATTGCACTTATAAAGTTTTTTTTCAACAAAATATTTTCATGTTTAACATTTTATAAAAAACATGCAGAAACAATTTAACTTTTGAAGACTATTTATGTCTACAGTATTTATCAAAACTTAAACCACCCCTTAATCAATGTTACAAAAATATGGAAAAGTACATCCTCCTATTAATTTTTCATGTCAGTTGTAAATTTTTGTTGTAAAACTACTATTAAAGTATAGCACTAAATTGCCATAGTCAGAACACTAATTAAACTTCTTCTGTTTTACATAATATTTCTGATCTTTTTCTGGTATAAATTCAAAAAACTTCTTAAACTTGTATACATTTATTTGTAAAAATTTTTCTATATATAATATAAATACTAAAAATGTATTAGTTGATACAGATAGGCTACTGTTATTGATTAGTTGATACAGATATGCTACTGTTATTGATTAGTTGATACCGATAATTGATTTGTTGAGATTGTGATTTAACTTTGGTTTTGTTTTGCCACTCTTATGATGTCATTTATTTTAAATAACCTCCAAAGACAACTAACTACCTATTTCCAGTATTTATAATTTTCACTGTAGTCCTGAAATATAAATTCTAAATAAGATATTAACCTTCTAATAGCTGTAGTCCCTGAAGTCACATTTAGTACAGAGCACCAACTCAACATTTTATAATCACATAAAAGAAACAGGGCACAAATACACAGACATTTACCATAACCTAGAAATCTCACACATCAACAAAAAAGGGACCACATCTCAACACACTAGAACAATATGAAATTTTGAAAAACACAAAGTACAAACATATTAAACAAACAAACCCAATACAAATCACACATACTCTTTGTTACTATCGAAAACCTGCCTTTAAAACCGTCACCAACCCAACAACTCCAAGTAGAAGATCACCAAATAGTGATCGAAAACGTTCTGTCTCAGTAATTTTTTACAAAATTTAAAGTTTGGATAGTTATAAACTAATGTTAGAGTGATTAATCACATTTAGTAGTTGTGCATTGTACTTTTTACAACACACATAAAATTCATTTTTAACCAATTTTATACTACAACAATATATTATCTACAACAACCTTATACAACTTATTTAATTACTAGGGCACTTCTCACTATTAGGTGGGAGAGTACAGGTGGCATGTAACAGTTATTATTGTAATAATAATGATAAAAACTACAACAATATTAATAATTACCACAATACAGTTGTTATTAAAATAACATTTAGGATTGCTAGAAAAAAGTAGGGTGGGGCCCTCACATTGGACAGCCCTTGTATTACTTTTATATTAATTGTTCATCAGAAAACAACATTGAAAATGAATAAACACTTAAATGTTTTAAACTTGCCTATAGTAGCACTTACTTTGCTCGTTGAGGACAGCCGTTTTTCTGGAGATGTGTCCCTTTGTCAACTCAGACCGTAACTTAGTACAAAAGTATGTTTTTCTAAAAACTCATATTTTTCTTATGAAAAACTCAAAACAAGTTGTGACATCTCCCGAAACGGCCTTCCTCAACGAGCAAAGTAAGTGCTACTATAGGCAAGTTTAAAACATTTAAACGTGTTTAGTGATTACTAGTAGCTCACGCGAAGATGGAATTAACAAATGTGAAAATGAATGTTTAAAAATTGCAAAACAAGCAGTTTTTGCACAAATATTTAAAGTAAGAGTAGAGATAAAATAAAATATTTATGAAACAGACCAATAAAATAATATTGTGACACATTTATCAATTTTCTATACAAAAAAAAACAGAACAGACAATTTCCTTTTTTTTTCTTGTAAGTAGAAATTACCCGAACTTCAATGTGGCTCATTGAATTCTCCATTTTTCAATAGAGACAAGTACCCTTTTTTTTACAGGTTCATGTTTCTTGCTCAGTTTCCTCATTAAAATGATCTAAAAATACACACATATCCTTTTGAAAGAGATTTAATTTGAGCTCAGGCTACTCATTTTCTTTCATCAGACTCAGTAAGATTGTTCTAGAAAATTCTTCTTGGTGTATTTCATGAATCCTTGAAAGACAAAATTCTACCATTTATATCCATCAAATTCAATAGGACACTGAAAATCACTAGAGGACACCTTTTCATTGAAGACAGGATGTTTCTTGTAAGTGTTTGAACAAACTTTTTAGTTGTACCATGCACCAGAAGGTTTCTATGTAAGTATAAATGATTGCCAGTGAAATATTTTTTCCTGTCATATTCACCTTGTCTCTCCATTTGTTTCTCAGCTTTTTTTACTAAGATCTCCATCATTTTTATGAAAATGATATTGTACTGCCATTTTTCATCATGAAGTAAAACAGTGTTTTGTAAAATGATTGGGATGATAATTGAGTACTGATTGAAAGTGTAATTGACTATTTCATTAGAGAATTAGTTAAAGAATGAATTGCTTATATGGCTGGGTTCTATTAATAGAATAATAGGAAATTTCCAGAATAGAATAATAACTGTATTTTTGACAATGTTGCGACCGCTAGTAAGTTAATTTAATTAATTTCTAGAATTTACATTATCAGTTGATTTTATAATCAAAGTTTTATCAAGGCAAAGGTGCATAAGCCTTAATGCAGAACAGCTGGGCAAATATTAAATTGATAATTTTTATTGTAGGCATAAAAATAATACACCAAACATTCAAAAAATATTAATATTGAGTAAAATTATACACAAATTTATGTAACACAAAAAATTTGTGAGGTAAGATTTGATTGAATGAAGTCTTTAAAGGGATTATTAGAAGTATTTAAAAATTATCGCAACAATGATGAGTTTTTGAATAAAAGTTATTCAGGATGAAAAAGTACCAGTAAAAGAGCTGAATGTAAATACCCCCACAATTAGAAGGTAAGTTTTGTGCAGATTTATGATCTTTCACAAAATATGGTTTGCACTCCTGATGCAAAAACATAATTTAAAGTTTTCCCCATTAATATAGGGTAATCCTTATATTAGTTTTATTTAATATAGCACTCTTCAGTGTGATGCACCCTGGATAATGCTGAACAGCCTACATCTCGCAGCAAGGGGATTTGGCCATCATTGGAATTCATCTTAAAACAGTTCTTCTGGAAGGGTAATGGTGCCACACTTAGGCTGACACATAGATTCCATAACATATTCTGGAAAGCAGGCAAACTGAATCATACAAAGTTCAGCTTGTTGAAGTATTTTATCTATCAACATAATATCTATGGTTTTATAATCACAGAAGGCAGTGCCACAAGTGGCAATATTCAGTCACATGACTTTAACCATATACCTTGCTCGAGAAGTAGTTTCTGGAATGCCTGTTTTTATTAGCAATGAGACCACCTCATGTTTTAAAATTTTGCATTAAATAAATGTACAAGACAAATTGAAAGCTGCAACATCAAGTTGATGTTTGGCTGGGTAAAAATCATTTCCGGATAAGAGCGACCTTTAACTCTATATTAAACAAATTTGTCCATATGGTGGTAGAACAAATCGGTAGCAATTCCACCATAGTAATGTGCAATTCTAATATGCATTCCTATCCTTTGTTGCCAAACTACAGCAATCTGAACATTTTCCCACATGTAAATCTAGTAGATAGAGGTGAACACCTAATTATTTGCAACCCCTCAGGAGAGTCAAATGGAAGAGATCAAAGTGGAGACAAGCCTTACAATTATGCCAAACCTTGTTGATAACAACCTGAATCATACCTTTGGTGAAGTTACTAACGTTATTCTTATTGCAGTCGCTAAACACATACCTAGAGAACAAGTTAATAGGTACACCCTCTTCTTCACTAAGGAGTTAATTGAACTGTAGAGTTTGTAGCCAAGTAAGGAAAACTGGCAAATTTTGATTGCCTCAAAGATGATGGAAAAGCGCATTGTTTTATTTCTAAATTTTTTAGGATTCAGGTTTGGGTTTGTTTTTCAAAAGAGATGTCGCTCCAGACCTATCAACAATACAAAAAAATATCCAGTTTTATTATTTAATGGTAATTATTGAGATCAGCAACTACCGCTCCGATCGGCAAAAATTTTTTTTCCTGATCAATTTGACCTTGCTGAACACGAATCTGAAATTATTTTTAACGGCAAACACGTATTAACCTAAGAAAACCAGGTTAGGTTAATGTGTTTGCAGTAATGTTCAGCAAAGTCAAATTGATCAGGAAAAAGCGGTAGTCGCTGATCTTAATAATTACCTTTAATTTTTAATCCCAAAACATATATTTGATTTTTGGAGTAAATTCTTTATTTTGAGTATTATAGATTTCTGCTATTCCTAGCATTGTCATACTAAAACTTGTCAATGAGTTTTAGATAACCTTCATCAGTCAGAATTTTCTACATATTCTAAGAAAGAAGAGTATATAAGAAGTTTTCACTAAGATTTAATATGACAATACCAAGAGGGGCAGAAAACAATGATACTAAACAATGAATTTTATGAAAATTGTTTGGTTAAGAATAAAAAATGTAAAACTTTAATAAACATCTCTTTTGAGGTTGGTTCAAATTAATAAAAAAAAATATTGTCACCCATATAAATGAGCAATAAATCATTTAAAGATTTCAAGCTGCATCTTTATGCTGGTGCGATGTTTTCGATTGAAATGTTATTGATCTTCATCAGCACCTCATAAGGTTTTGCCTCAGTAAGCTTTCAAGAAATTTGCTTTAATTATATAAAGTCCAATTTTATCCAATGTATTCGCTGATATTTATATACAACACAATCCATGAACCTACAAAATACCGCTATTTGACGAAATTTAGGCGAATTAAAGTAGCCTAACCATGAATTCTGAAATTGTAGCCTAATCCAGATGATGTAGCTATTGTATTTTTAAGGATCAAGAAGTCATAAAAATATGTTATTGTCGTAATTCTCTCCCGTAATCTGTTACCCTTGAAATACAAGTTAGAACTCAAAACATACATGTTCTCATAACATTCAATTTACTTATATCTTCGTTTTAGTTACGTGCATAAATTTAGTACCTAATTTCCAGTAACTTTTGTTTTGATGTTTAACCTAAACAAAACAGCTGTTTTCGTAATCTACAGGTTTCAAGTATTTTAGATATTTATTAACCTGATGAGTCTTTCGGAATGTATTCCTTGTTTTATTTCGGGTTTTTTTAAATTATAGTGTTTGTAGATGTTATTAACACGACAAACGTCAAGCTTTGATAAGCACAGCTAAGCGAAGGTTGTTTTCATTACTGCAGAAAAATGTAGAAGGGGAAATGTACAACAAAGTCACGTGATTATTTGTTTATAACTTGTGGCGATGTGGATATCTTTTATTTAGTCTGTTTTACATCCAGCTAAAATAATATATTTAACGTATTTTGTGTAACCAGGATTTAAAATGGTGCTTGTAAGTTTACTTTTTGGTACAATTCATTAATTCTTTAAGTTAAGTATTAATTGAATTTAAAATGATTAATTTTAAAACATGTTAAATACGCCCGCCTTTTGATTTAATTAGGTTAATTTTACTGAAGAGTATGATAGTGAAAACCCTCTAATTACCCGCTTTTTATAATGAGCTATGTTTATCAGTAGCCTAATATTCTTCGTCATGTATATTTTTTTTAATGTTCTTTTCAAAGCAAACTTAACACCAGGTTTATGTTGTAGTATACTAAAACTATAAATATATTATCCGTTTAAAATATTAAATTACAAATATGCATTACAAGTTTTTTCAAATGTAACAATCTTAAAAATGTTAAAATATCAACTCCTTTATTCAGTAAAAGACCTAGCCAGTTTGCTTATCATCTAAAAATTGTCCACTATTAAATAAATAAGCTAAACAGAATCATAGGAGTTTTGAAAAAAACTGAAAGAAAAATTAATTACTTATATTAAAAAAAAATTGTAACAGTTTTGTCCATTTGTGTATGGCTTCAATGAAGATTTAGTAAAATTTAATAATTTTGCAAGGCAAATGAAAAAGTTTTTTTCATAAAGTTTTAATTTTTTATTTGGAAGCCATAAAAGGTAACGCAAATTTTAATTTGTTTTCTATAAATTTGAACTTTAACCATTATAAAAGCTTTAATTTTAAAATTATAATCAAATGTTTGTGATGAAACACACAATAAGAATAAAGTTTTTTAAATAGAAAAATAACATAAAGCTTATTTTCTAAATATATTCTATCTACATATTAATTGTCAAAAAATATTGTTTCAGAAATACAAATTTCGAGGTTTAATGTCTCCAGTATTTACTTCATTTACAAGGACAAAGTAAGTAAAGACTGATAGTTTCCTAATAAGGTCATCAAAATTGAATAATTATTTAAATTTTTTTAAAAGGATATCAATATTTTTATTATTATTAACATTTTTTTTAATATGAAAACTTTCCTAAAAGGAGCACTTGTATTGAGTAAGAACAGCTCTCTGAGAGATAAGCTTCATTTTAAATTAAGACTGTGACTGATATGAGACTAAGTTTATTTGATATGGTGAGTGGAAAAAACGTGACTCATGAAACGACTGTCTTCATATATAATATTTTTATGTACTACTACAAAGAAAATGATAATATATTTCTAACAGCTTGAGCTATTATTAAATTTAAAATTTGCTTGTCTTAAATGTTTTTAGTTAATTTTAAAGATAATTTTTTGATAATATAGTGATTAATTGAATAAATGAATATTATTATTATGAAAATAATATAAACAAAATATTAACAGCAAAACTAATGACTTAATAATATTAAAAATTTGGGTTTTTAAAAGCAGTTTTGAGATTTTAATTATGTTTATTGTATTTCTTTATTTTTGAGAAAATAACATTTGCTACATTAAATAGGGTTATTACAAAATTAGTGTTACAAATTAGTTATATTGTGTAGATAACATAACATTTTATGAATTTTTATCTTTAACCTCCTATTAAAGTTTTTTTTTGTAACAGACTGTTTTTTATTACAGTATAAATCTTTCTGGGTTTCTTGAAGGGTATCTAGAACAGAAGGAACAGTAATATTTCCTTGATAAGAAAATATTACTATTCAGTTTGTTTATGCAATATCTTAGAGTTAATTACTATCACAATTAAAAATTATGATGTGGTGCCTTAATACTATTTGAGAAAAACTAATCTATTTAAAATGCTTTTTATGATAAATTACAAAAGATTTTAGCTATCTCTATTAAGATTAGTGTTCTAGGCTTTTCAATATTGTTTTTAAATTCTTATATAAAAATAGTAGAAGGAAGTTTACTACCCTTCTAAATGCAAGAAGTATTAGAAAACAGTAACAATATTAGGATGCATTTGCAACAGTAAACCATTCTTGTAGAGAAAGTATATCTGACTAAATTTATTAAGAGGGATTTTGCTTCACTCATATCAGGTAAACAATATATAATTCTCACAATGCTTGAGTAATTCCTTGATAAACATATTTGTACTTTACCTGTTTTCTACAGTTGAATTTATTGTCATGTTTTAGTACTCTATACAGGGTCTCACCATTTGAATTACAGAACCAAGGTGTTTTAACTGGATCTTCACCTAGTCTTTAATTGGTGTATATTCTTTTTAAATCTGTTAATTGTACCGCTTGACCGACACATATTTCTCCCTGACTTCAAAGATATTCTATATTTTAAGTAATTTTTTCCATGATAATAAATTGTGATCTCTCTCTTTCTCTTTCTCTCTCTCTCTCTCTCTCTCTCTCTCTCTCTCTCTCTCTCTCTCTCTCTCTCTATATATATATATATATATATATATATATATATATATATATATATATATAATTTATATTATATATTATAAATTATAATTATATATTATTATATTTATATTATATATAATATTGTAAACAATTATTTATGTCTAGAAAATTTTAAAATTAAAATACCTGTTATAAATGACACTCAGAGTCAAATTAAATCATTAAAAACACCCTATAAAACTTAATTATTAAAAACTTTTTAATTATTTTAATTAATATTTTTTATAGATTTTATTTCTCATGGACCAACTTGTTTTAGTGTTTTTAATAATTTAATTTGACTATGAGTGTTATTTATAATAGCTATTTTAATTTTACTTTTTTTATTTTATTTTATAAAATTTTCTAAACAAAAATAAATAATTTTTGTCCAATGTAGTTTAGATCTCAATGAGGATAACAGTATAGTTATAGAAACATTGCCAATTTTTTAATAAATAATACTTGACTCACATAACAACCGTATTTTTATTTAGTAATCTGAGAAGCCTTGTGGAGGGAAATTTTAGTTTAGGTTTGTTTATATTGCAGAACAAACTGTTTTTCTATTTTTAATGTTATCCACCAAAAAACGCATTTTTCTCTTAAAGCAGCAAATTTTTAAAGTTGATAATAAATACACAGTATTAATTCATGAAAATTTTCAAAAAATATATTTCTGGTAAGAGTCCTATATTGTCCCTATATTGGTGAAATTAATTTCAGTCCCTTTTTAGATTTACTGAGAAGGTGACACCATAGATAAACAAATTAAATACTTCTGATGGTAACTGTGTCAAAGACATTAATGAAACTGACATATCTTTGGTCAAGGAACAGGTAACTTCAGAAGTGTATAAAAAAATAATTAAAAGTTTTTCCCTGCTAAGTATCTGCAATTCAGGAATGAAAATAGATAGATTACATTTAAATATTTTTCACTGTTGAAATTTGGTTTCATTAATTGGTCTACACAAACTCACAAATTTGACATTTGTAGAGTACTTTATATCTTCTTCAAGAGTACTACATTTTTTCAAACATTTGGATTGCAGTGTTAAGAGGTCTCTTTTTTAACTCCCTTATTTATTAGGAAGAGCTGTTCTGAATTCTATATCTAGTCATAGAGCATCTGAAATAGTTGACAGATTTTATTTGGCTCTAGTGCTCATATGGCTTGCTATTTGATGCCTCTGATTTAAGAGATGTGGCAGTAGCAAATTCCAAAATAACTATGGAATATTGACCTAGCGGCACCTGATTTTTACATAAGTGTTGCAGCAAAAGGAAGTGAATATAACTGTCAAAATCTATTTATGAATTAAAAATTTGAAAACTCTACCTACATTGATTATGTTTACAATAGAAATGTTAAAAAAAGCTTTCATCAGAATGCATAAATAAATTGATTTAATCTTTCAACAAGGGCAATAATTTAAATCATTCATTTAGAATAGTATAAGGTTTGGTAAATGAGAATAAATAATTTCAGAACAATTTTATTAACACTTTCTAAGTTCTTGAACTTTGTAGTCCATTACGTTTGGTGAATCTTTCTAAGTGATATCCAGGTTCATTGCCACTTATTTACTGCTCCATCCTTATTTTGTAAATACATTTTCTTTCTTTTCTTCCTATAAACGTTTTTGTGGGTTTTATTGTTCTAAGAAACAGAGCAAAAATTGTTCTGTTCAATAATTTTTAATCCATTAATTACAGTCTTGGTTTACGTGCTTATTGAATCTAATTGAAAGTGAAATTTATTTTAATAACATGATTATACATTAAATTATAAAAGTAGATGTTTTGAAGTAATGTCTGAGACAATTTATAATTTGTCACAGAATTTGAAATTTTTACAAAATTTTAAATTCAATATTTATCAACGAGTATGGTCTAATGTTATTTTTACCTATATCTGTGTTAAAAGCCATTATAACTGTAATTTATTTTTCAGTGTAATTTATTTCTTAATGGTATTATGTAATTAGTATTCCTCTTTAATTAAAAAGGAATTTCTTATAAACATTGGCAGAAATATTTGTTGAATCAGTAAAATTTCCTGTTTCTAATACTCACTCTGGTATTCAAATTTCTTATAAAAACTATTTCATGCAGAAGAACATTGTTTGAAACCATTGGTAGATATGAAGGGTGTTTCGATAACTGTTATTTTGCATAACTTACAATTTATGAGAAAAAAGTTGCCAATAGGTGCAATATGAAACAAAGGAACGTGGATTAAACACAAAATTGTTATAAATAAGCAAAAATAACCCTTGCTAACCTTTCTGTAACAAAGGGCTATTTTTAAAACTTGTAGTTTTTGTGTTGTACATCTTGAGATTTTTATAGAAATTACACTTGTTTGTATTATTTTGGCTAAAAAACCACTACTGACTGATTTATTCAGCAGACATGATTCACGCTAGGTCAGCACATTTTTCAATGCTGTGAATTACTGACAAGACTGTTGCTCAGGTATGTGTTGTGTTGGTGTGAGTCTGTGGTGTATTTTTTGTTCTGGGGTGTGTTATTGTTCATAGAGTAGTTGTTAACATGCAACAACTGTCCCAGCTTTTACATAGGACAAACAGGGAGAACATTTACAGCAAAATACGAAAAACATGTAAAACAGATAAGAAAGACACAGCCCATATCAAATTTTGCCATACACATACAAAACACACTACACTCACAGACTGGCATAGACACCAAACTAAAAATTCTACATTACATCAATAAAAGCAAAAAAATTAACACAGTAGACAACTATAAGATATATAAACACCATAAATACTATCCACAACACATTCTAAATGACAAAACACACTCCCAATCAAACACCATATTTGAGCACATAATTAATAACTACTCTATGAACAATAACACACCACAGACTCACACCAACACAACACACCTGAGTAACAGTCTTGTCAGTAAATCACAGCATTGAAAAATGTGCTGACCTAGTGCGAAACGCATCTGCTGAATAAATCAGTATGTAGTGGGTTTTTAGCCAAGATAATAAAAACAAGTGTAAGGGCTATTTTTGTTTATTTATTACAATTACGCTACTGTGCTCTGTAGATTTTATACAAAATTGTTTCTACTTCTCATCATATATTTTACGAGTACTGCATGTATACAAATATTAGAATGTAATACATTACCATAGACTCACAGTTTAGCAAAATAGGCCACACAGTTACACATTTTTTAAGATTTGATATATTTGCATTTTCAAAACTGCATTCACAATTTAACCTTGATTCTGAGCATTGGTCTATTATTTTAATTTTATCAGAAACATTGCTAATAATGTTTTATATTTAGTTGTTATTGTAAATGGTATGACACCACAACCACACTCAATGGTTCACATGCTGTACTTGTCATTAGGTTTAATGTACACTGAAGCTCCATAATATTTCAGTTAACTGATATTTTCAATTGATCAATATTCGAAAAACTATTCTCTACCGTATATTGAAATTTCAAAAATTTAATGTTTTTGCAGTGTCATTTATTATTTAGTTTTATTTGAACACAAATATTTAACACATTAATTAAAAATAATCAACTTCCTTGTATTATTTTAGTGTAACTACAAATAAGGATTTGTAATTTCGATGTAGTTTTTCAAGAATACTGTTTAGGTACAAGTGTGATTTATTTTAAAACTCAAAATTGTTCTACTAGTATTTATAAATGACCATATAAAAAAAGAAAAATAAATAAATAAGGGAGCAAAGGATATCTCGTTTCAGCCATTCTCAGCAAGAACACTAGAGAGTGCGAATTTTTCAAGTAGAACAATATTTACAAATTCATTTACACCTACATTTTTAAATTTAACTACAATTTTTAGACAACCAAATTAGCATAAAAGATTAGCAATATCATCCTTTCATAAAACAAAAATTATATAGATTTCTACTAGATTATTCTAAACACATAATTTAAAAAAGTTCGATGGAGGGCACTACAATATATTTGAGATAAAAGTGATTAGTAAGATGTAATTATTCATTTTTATCTCTGTTATCCTTATCAGGGCATTTAAGCTATTTTTTTTATTATGTGCCCTAACAGGTAAATAGATTAAATGTATTTGTAAATGTTAATGTTAGTGAAATATTTTTTGGAAAAATTTTGCAAAATAACCTGTGCCATATTTTTTAATAATCTTTTACCAAATTTTGAAACTTCAGTTTTAAAAATTGATTAAAATAAAACATTTTAGGAAGAAATGTAGATATTCATAACGAAAAATTATGTGTTAAATTAGTAAGATTGTTCAAAACTTTATTATTAAAAAATTCATCTATTAAATTAACAAAGTATAAATTTGGTTCAACAACTTTGTAGCTTTAATTGATGCATTATTAATTACAGTTATAATTTATAATTATATAAATCCATAGTTTTAATATATAACTTCACATTTAAACTTGCCAAACTTATACAAATTGAAATAAATTATGCAAAATAATGAGGAATTGTTTACTAAGTGCAAATATAAAAGTTTTGTTGATCATCATGAATAACAGTGTCCCATTAATGTAATTTTCATTTATATATATATATATATATATATATATATATATATATATATATATATATATATAAAGTTATTATTGTAATTGTTAACAATTGTTCCACCACTAAGTACAATCAATTTTTAACTTTTGTGATGAGGCACCTTTCGGTTAGTTGACCATTGTCGAATCATTTTTCTCTATTTTTCAAAAAGAACACAGGCCCCCCCCCACACACACACACCACACTATTACTATTTATTAGGAATATACTATGGTTGGATTTAATAATAAATACATAAAAACCTCTTAACCACAAACTTTCTTTATTTTAATTTTATGTACATTTCAGTTACCAAGTAACCATCCTCAGAGGGATAATATACAAAGACTATACACACTATACACTACATACAACACACACACACATTCACAGACAGAAACATACACAAACACAAGTGTGTGTGTGTGTATATATATATATATATATATATATATATATATATATATATATATATATATATATATATATATATATATATATATAGAGAGAGAGAGAGAGAGAGAGAGAGAGAGATTTTTTGGACTAGGAGACTGACAGACTTACCTTGGTAAGATTCCACACTGTAGTCTTGAAATAGAAACACATAAAAGCACTTAAACAATGATATATTTCAACCACACAGTGCTCTTTATCAATCGAAGAGAAAACACAAAAAGAAATATGAGAGAATGAAATAAAATAAATAAATAAATAAAAGGATTTATTTTATTTCATTCTCTTATATTTTTTTGTGTGTTTTCTCTTCGATTGATAAAGACCACTGTGTGGTTGAAATATATCATTGTTTAAGTGCTTTTATGTGTTTCTGTTTCAAGACTACAGTGTGGATTCTTACCAAGGTAAGTCTGTCAGTCTCCTAGTCCAAAAAATCTAAATAATCTTTACCAACCAAAACTAACCTAAATATATATATATATATATATATATATATATATATATATATATATATATATATATATATATATACACATACATACATATAGACTTACATAGTATAAAGGGCTCAATTTTATCTTGTTCAAGGTCCAAGCTCCCACTTCAATTAAGAAAATAAACAACATGTAGCGTTTAGCAAATCCTACTTTGGTTTAGATATTTAGACAATAAATCTTTATACACATACATGTGCATATGCTTGGGCTTACACAAAGTATTAGAATATAAACTCACATTATTCAAGGTATACATTTTTTTCTGTCAACTTTGTTAAAATTTTAGGAATATCTGTATAGTTGAAATAATAATACTGTAACCAGTTCTGTATTTATTTAATAATAAATTATGCAATAAGGGAGGAAGAATAACAACATTTTTAATAATTTAATTATTTTTT
The DNA here is from genome assembly GCA_036971475.1 of Prosapia bicincta. NCBI lineage: Eukaryota > Metazoa > Arthropoda > Insecta > Hemiptera > Cercopidae > Prosapia > Prosapia bicincta. The sequence goes on along the minus strand of JBAIZL010000001.1, from coordinate 199,346,966 downwards.
TAAATTTGTGTTATCTTAATGATATATGTAATAAAGTACTTATATTTTTAGTGATATTACTTGGGGGGGGGGAAATACTTACTAATTTTTCAGCAGTCACTGAGTCTTGTCCGTGATTTATTTCAGTGAACAATGCACTGATGTAGTGTGAAACGTGTCTGCTGAGAAATATCAGTAAGTGGTAGTTTTTTTTGGCAAGTGATATTCATAAGAATAATTTTTAAAACCTCAAGTGTACAACAAAAATACTGAAAGCATCTATGTTTTTTTCTTTTACAGTGGAGATGTTGATCTAGAATCTATTTCAGATTATGCACAATTTCTTCATAAAAAAGGTGTAAATGGAATTCTGGGTAAGTTTGCTGGCCTATAATATATTTAATTTGACATTTACTTGAAAACCTTTTGATATGACATGTTTCATCTTGTTTTCAATAAGTAATTTTTAATTCTGGCGAGAAATATTTAATAATTTTTGATTTTATCTTCACGTGAGCTACTAGTTTTCACTAAAATACTTGTAAATATTTTATAACTTGCCTATAGTAGCACTTATTTGTATTTGTTGAGGACGGCCGTTTCTGGAGATGTATTTCATTGTTAACTCAAACCATAACAGTCTGAGTTGACAATGGGACACATCTCCCGAAACGGCCATCCTCAACAAATATAAGTAAGTTCTACTATAGACAAGTTGTAAAATATTTACAAGTGTTTTAGTGAAATATTTAATTGTTTTAGGTTAGCTTAGTATTTATTGGGAAGGCCATTGTAGGTGCCTCACTGCTCTAATTACTTTAAAATATGAGAAATATCATATTCATTCAATATGATAAACAAAGAAATAAGATCTATCCCGATGCTTTAAAACTGAAACCTAGTTAAGATAATCAGGAGGGTAATAGAAGGGATAAATTATACATCATTATTAGCTGTGTCATAGGGACTTTAACTCCATTTAATTTAGTTTTTTTTAAATTATTGTTTTAAAGTTCTTAACATTTGTTGATTCCATCTTTGTGTGTGCTACTAGTAATTACTAAACACTTTTAAATGTTTTAAACTTACCTATAGTACTTTGCTTGTTGAGGACGGCCGTTTCGGGAGATGTGTCCCTTTGTCAACTCAGACTGTAACTCCAGTAGTTACGGTCTGAGTTGACAAAGGGACACATCTCCCGAAACGGCCGTCCTCAACAAGCAAAGTAAGTGCTACTATAGGCAAGTTTTAAACATTTAAAAGTGTTTAGTGTTAAAGTTCTTATTGTTAAAATAGCAATTTGCTTATATTACAAAGTATCTAATATAAATCAGTATCCACTTGACTGGCTCAACTTTCATAATAGATAAACAGTTAAATTATAAATTTTTGTTTAACAGTTTATTTAAGGAATTATTTCCATCTTGTTTGTTTCTTTTAACATTTGATTTGTATGGTGGTCCATAGTATAATGTTAGTTAAGTGAATAGTAATAATAGTTATTAAAAAAAGTTGTACTAAAACAACATATTTTCTAAATAAACAAGTTCATCATGGTTTCTTGAACTTCTTTGTTCTCCATTTATGTTCTGTTTTGCTAATCTAATATTTTAATTGTAGTGAAAATTTAAGATCCAACATTTTTTGTATGAAATTTTTAAGTCCAAAATTTTTCTTTATCTGATGCAATCAAATTATATAATTGACTAATAATTTTTAGTTTAAATATCGAAATCTTGTTGCTGTTCATGACGAGCTGGTTGTTAATTACTTATTACACTTTTGCTATTACTTGCGACCAGACTTTTTGTTAACTAAAGGTTGTTAACTTACACTTAGAGGAAACGTTTTCATCTTACGACTTCTTCAGCCTCGTATTTTTGTCACTATGAATGCTGCAGTTGTGCTTTATGTGTTTAATCCTAAATGAACAAGCACGGCACAGATCACACATAATCTTTGATCACATCACTTCTAACTTTCAAAAAATGGTACCGAGGAAGCACAACTGCAGCATTCCTAGCGGCAAAAATACGAAGCTGAAAAATTCGTAAGACAAAAACATTTCCTCCAAGTGTAAGTTAACAATTTAACAACCTTTACTGAACAAAAAGTATGGCTGCAAGTAATAGCAAAAGTGTAATAAGTAATTTTTAGTTGTAGTTTTTATAGTACAAACATTTGACACTTGGATTGGATTCAAGTGCCTCCCATTCTTTATTTTTATTAAAAGATTGTGTTATGAACTAACCACAAATGGGAATAGGTATTGGGAATTTCAGCATATAAAACAGAAACTTGTAAAACATTTTTGCTCTTTCTTTGTTCATTATAAATTCATATTTTAAAACCCAGAAACTGGGTTTAGATGAGCCCCTAAATAGAAAAGCAATTGTTATTCAAAATTCCATATCTCAATCTGTATTGAAAAGTAAGTAGACTTCTCTTTGATATTATTTGATTTCATTTTAATCTTCAGACAGTAGTCTACTCTAAAACACTTTAACGAATATTAATATATTTGTTGATTCATCTTCACGTGAGCTACTAGTTTTCACTTAAACACTTGTAAATATTTACAAGTGTTTTAGTATATTAATATGTTACATTTGACTATAGTACCACATATTTCTTTGTTTAACAAAGATGGCGGTTTTTCGAGCAATGCATCCCATAGTCAACTTAGACTGTAACTCTATTTATCCCGTTAAGAGCAATTATATTTCAAGTAAAGTATCCTGTCCATAATGCTATAATTTTCCTCTAATTCCAGTACCAGGGGATTAGTATGTCCTCTTTTTGGTCCTACCTGACTATCTACTTTTCCTTGTGAGGGAAAGTGAGTAGGCATCTCTTTATTTTCCAGATAGAGAGTAGGTGTACGTTATGTACATGATTCTGCACAATTGAAGCCATAACTACTCTGCATCCTCTATCTGGGGGTTTTATGCTCCTAGCTTGATTATATCTATATTTAAAATCTTTCCCCATAATTCATAGGGTGATAATAATCATACTGTCTGTTTCCTTTGAAAATACAAAAACGAAAGAACTCTATTAGTTTTTCCTTAATGATAATTGACAATTTGCCAGGCCTCTGCCCTTTATATGTTTAGATTATTATATTGTGAAATTATAAATTGCAGTTTTTCAAGAACACCGTTAATTTTAATGTATGAGATATACAAGTATTTTATTTTGGATCAATGAAGAGTTTACTTTGGAATCCCCAAAGAAAGTTTTATTTTATATTTTTAAAATACTGGACCAAATGATTAGAGATAACCTTTGGCGATAAAATACCGTGTTATCTATTACAGAATAAACACTTGACAGATTAAACTAATATCACTAATACCTACACTTAATATTTTTTTAATTTAATAACATTAATTAAATAATTAATGATTTATACTAAATGTAGATTTACTAATTACAATAATTTGATTATAGGAAGATAAATTTGTTTATGCATGATACAGATTATGTCTTTCCTATTTCTCATTACTACAAATCTTTATAAGCCAATTAGTATTGAAACAAAATCATTAATGATAAAGCAAAGTACATTTCTTAAGTTTTATGTTTTTTAATCCTTGGATATTTGTGAAAAACATTTTTGTTAAAAGCTTGCTAAATTTCATAAGATCATTTCATTTGGTTAAAATTCTGAATAGACAAAGTTTAATTTTGTACAGTTTTTTTTTTTGTTAATATGTTTTTGTTGGATTGAATGTGGGTTTATATTCTATATTATACTTATTGCAGCAACTTTTGATATTTGTAAATCCATTAAATTTATTGTTATTTATTTGAAAATTATTTTTTAAACAATTTCTTTTATTTTATTATATATATTTTACAAAAAGAGGAAAATAAATTAGCTTTGGTTAGTACTGTAACCTCTTTGATTAAACCTTACAATAGCAGCTGTCGTGGACTTAAGCTGAAAATGTTTAATACATTCAGTAGTCACAACTAACCACTACGGTTACTCATACATCTTTCTCATCGTCATTAAATATGCCTCCAACAAAGTCTTCAAAAATAGCTCAAAAATGTTTCTAACCATTTAAAAATAAATATTCAGCTTTTTCATTTTTATAAAATTTGTCTGTAAAATTACTTATACTCTGCCTGCAACGACCTGTTACAATTTTAGCCTCTAACCCTAGAGCTGATGGTCATAATTCCTTCACCTGGCACAGTTAATCTGACTGTTTTTTATACGAGTTTTTAAAAAAACTCTTTAAAAATATTTATCATATGTGCATAACACATTGTATTATATGTCATTATTTTTTTTTTATATGAACTAGTTAATAATACAATGAATTAAATATTGCATACGCTTTCATCGGCAATTATAATCATTGTTTAACAAAAAAATATTAATATTTGTTGATTCCATCTTCATGTGAGCTACTAGTTATCACTAAACACTTTTAAATGTTTATAAACTTGCCTACAGTAGCACTTACTTTGTTTGTTGAGGATGGCTGTTTCGGGAGATGTGTCTCATTGTCAACTCAAACCGTCCTGAGTTGACAATGGGACACATCTCCTGAAAGGCTGTTCTAAAGAAATATAAGTAATTGCTACTATAGGCAAACTATAAAATATTTACAAATGCCTTAGAGAAATATTAATCACTTTAGGTCAGCTTAGTATTGGGAAGGCCATTGTAGGTGCCTCACTGCTCTAATTACTTTAAAATATGAAAAATAACATAGTCATTCAATATATTATGAACAAAGAAATAAGCAAACATTCTTTGAGCTTAGCTTGTGAGGTTATGTTAAAAACAAATAAAAACATACACAAAACTCACAAATTATTCATTTATTTATAAAAACATACACAAAACTCACAAATTATTCATTTATAATTATGTTGTAGTGTAGTATTAATTATCTATTTTGTTTATATGTAATTATGTTGTATGTTACAAATTTTATTGTAATTATTGAGTTAGGTACAAAATTTCTATTTGTTGTATCATGTTTAAAGTAGGGTTAGTAACTGTTGTTTTGATAAGTGGGCGTGGCAACGCCTATTGTATAAATACGGAAGTGTAACCTTACTTTCACCCTTACAAAAAGCCCTGTTCCCATATTCCTACCCGCAGCCAGTGTCGCGTGACAGACGCTGCATAACCTCGGGGGCCACCAAACCCCCTCCTTCTCTGACTGACTGACTGACTTTCACCCTAGTTGTAAGTTAGAGTTTGTAGTAGTAACACTCACTGATGATGATGATGACTTGGTCATTGAAACGAGTATGAGTAAATAAATGAATAATTTGTGAATTTTGTGTATGTTTTTATTTGTTTTTAAAGAAATAAGATTTATCTTGATGCTTAAAACTGAAACCTAGTTAAGATAATCAACAAACAAAGTAAGTGCTACTATAGGCAAGTTTATAAACATTTAAAAGTGTTTAGAAAAAAAAATATTCATAACATTTTCTGTTACTTCATATGGTTACTCCTGAACCATATGACTATGTTAAAAATGTTAAATGTATGAAATGTTAACTGTTTCACTAGGAAAACATGAGTAAGGGTGTATACAATAAAACTAAAAATAAAAGTTATACCATGGCGAGGTGTTTTGATATCAGTATTTCTAACAAGAAAGTCATTTTCAATATTTAGTTCTGGATTGTAAGGGAGGACAAGAATCCTCTTTGGCTACAAAGTCTCATTGCTAGGGTAACATTATCACTATAATCACTTGGTACATATTCATTGTCACTAACATTTGAGGAATCTGAAAAAAATTCTTCATTAGAAGAATATATTTCTTCTTCCAACAACGCCCTAATATCATATGAACTACACGGGCTAACCATTTAAATTTGATTTACAAAAAAAAACCAAAAAACGTAAAGTAACAACAGCACTTGTAATAACACAACAGCAGAGGAAATGCAACTGTGATAGACTTGTATAAATTCTTGATTCTTACATTTTTATTTCCTGCACAGAAAGTAAAAATATATCACAGGTGATCGATTATTCATGGTGTGATCTCAATATTACACCCTAAATAATGGGTTTGTTTTGTTTTTCCACCATACAACTAGTTCTTTATGGAGTTATTTGCCGTCAAAGTGACAGAACATAATATACTTCCGTGCCAGTTGCAGTAGGCTTAATAGAGATGTGCAAAATGTCTCATACCAGCTCTAGGGTTAAGCACTACATAACTGCCATTAAATATTGTTGTTAATTTAACTGTAGTTCTGCTTCAGAATTTGATAAACACAGCAGTGCAAAACCAAATGACAAAACCATGTAAAGTGCGTTTATAAATTGATTTTACCACCTGCCCATATTTCAGTAATAGTTCTTCTGTGTTTACCATATCTTTGAGATTATCCTTGAGCAGCTTGCATGTAATTTCCATTTTAAAATTGTTTGTTAGAAAACTGGTTTTGTCCTTAGAAAATATTGAATTATGAGTTTTTTCTAAAACTGGGTTATTATTTTTAATTTTAGACATCATAGATTCTACAACACAATTATAGAATCAGTGACTGATTCTATTTGATTTATCGTTAGTGACCTGTTAATGAAAATATTGTTTTTCTTATAACTTTAGAGAAGAGTCTTTATGAAAATGTTATTAAGACTACACTAGCAATCTTCTTCATTGTCTAGGTTCAAGTAGTTAATTAGTGTAACAGAAACTTTAAAGTGTTTCCGATCCTCATAGACAATATAATTCATATGAAAATATTGCATGCTTATGTTGTAGTAGTCTTATTTTTCAGAATTATTCTTGGTTGTTATTGTATTGTTTTCAAAATTTAAATGTTACATTAATTTGTTAAACAAATCCCATTGTTTTGCAGACATTTTTTTGAAGAAATGGAAATCCCTAGAGAAAATCATTATAAACCACACGAACATCCCCATTATACTAACTTGTAAATATGCTTTTGAACGATAACAAAACATTTGAACTTGAAAGAATAAAATACTTCACTCAACAAGACAGGTATGAAGGTACTAATACTATGCAAAATGCAATACAATATAAACAGAACACATAAACTCTAAAAATAACATTAAAAACAAACACTTTCCACTATCACAGATCACAAAAAATAGTCCTATCTTCCTACAAACTCAAATACAAAGTAATAAACAGAGAATTTCTAATAGTTATGTATTTAAAGGAGCATATGTAATGAAATGCATTTCTTCATAGAGCAGAAACTTTACGAGGTCTGTTCAAAAAATACGCGGACTGTTTGAATTTCGCGGCTCAAGTTAGTTACAGGAGGTGTTTTAGGCTTGGTGTCGCTAGGTTCGTATAAATCAGCTGATTAAAACGCGGTATTTCAGTCGCAGATATCTTCATTTGTTGATGAGTTACACACAGTTTAGTAAAGAGTGTTTTTTTGTTTGTTGGATTGTAAAATGGACAGCCTGAAGGAGCAACGAATTGCTCTGAAATTTTGTGTAAAACTAGGGAAATCTGCAACAGAAACATTTGTCATGCTTAACACAGCCTACGGTGATGTTGCCATAAAGCGTACTGCATGTTTCAAGTGGCATGAATGTTTCAAGGGTGACCGACAGTCAATTGATGATGATGAGCGCCCTGGATGTCCTTCAACGACAACTGACGACCCACACGTTGACAAAATCAACACCCTGGTGCGCGAAAATCGACGTCTGACCATTAGGGAGCTTTCCGAAGAGTGTGGGATATCAGTTGGATCTTCTTACGAGATTTTGACCGAAAAATTGAAGATGCACCGGGTCGCTGTGAAATTTGTTCCACGCCTGATGATCGACGACCAAAAAGCCAATAGCGTCCGAGTTTGTCAGGAACTGCTTGATCATTCAATTGAAGATGAGAACTTTTTGTCAAAAATTATAACCGGTGATGAATCATGGTGTCAAACGTCACCAAGACCCAAAAAAGCTCGCCAAGTTCGGTCGAATGTGAAGGTGATGTTGACAGTTTTTTTTTTGCTAAAGATGTTGTTCACTACGAGTACCTCCCTGAAGGCTCTACAGTCAACCAGATTACCTACATTGAAGTACTGAAATGTCTGAGGGACGCCGTCCGACGCAAAAGGCCAGAACTGTGGAGAACAGCTCACTCAGCACTCAGAACTCGTGAGTTTTTGGCCAAACACTCGATCATTGTTCTTTACAACCCCCCCCCCCTTACTCACCTGACCTTGCTCAGTGTGACTTTTTCTTATTCCCAAAACACAAAAACCCCTCAAAGGAAGAAGATTTGAAACGATTTCGGAGATTAAGGCAAATGCGACGAAGGAGCTGAAAGCCACCACAAAAGAAGCTTACCAGGACTGTTTTAACAAGTGGAAACACCGTTGGGATAAGTGTGTGCGTTGGGGAGGAGAGTATTTTGAAGGAGACCCAGACGTGTAACTTCCAAATTAAGTACATTTTTTTTATGACCTCAGTCTGTGTATTTTTTCAACAGACCTCGTACTTCTAAATGCAATGAACTTACTGAAGAGATTAAAAACATACAACCAAAACCAATCTTTTCCACATAAATACAAAAAACAATGTATACATATTTTGAACTGGTTGATTTTATTACATTGGAATCGACAAAACAAATTATTGTATAGAACCTCATTATAAGAGACCCTGTTAAACCTGCCATCACTTACTGTTAGACTGTATATAGCCACGTAAACAGGTAAGCTCTTCATGGCTTCTGAGACAGTTTGATTATGTTTTCTGTCAAATTGCATTCCTCTTATAATGATGCAAAAAGTCTTTAAATAGTGTAGACATGTGAAATAGTGATTAGTGAAACATAACACTGACTTATCAATGGTTGAAAAATGTTTTGTAAACAAGTATACACATTATTCTAACTGCAAAAGACAGGGTTGAAACACATTATCTGTTCTTTTAAAAAATCTAAAAATGTTTCAATATCCGCCAAATAATGAATCTGAAGACTTCCTAACTAAAAGTAAGAAATAAATAAATTGTTAGGCTCTATCATTGAATTTTAAATTTCAGCAACCACAGTGACTTTATTAGGGGATCATAAAACTTACAGATGTTTTCAATCAGTTAATTTTTGTATTAATCTTCTACAGTTTCTTCTGTAAAATTCTTCTGCTTCATTTCCATTCTAATAATTTTAAGAAAACTTTCAGATTTATAACAGACTCATTAAAACAAACCCCCCTTAGCTCCATTCAGTCTGATATAATGAGGTTCTACTGTATATCAGACTAATAAATGGCGTACCAAACTTACACATTTAATAAAATAGTTATAACTAGTTAATACAAACTAACACTAATAATTATTGACACAAACTTAAAAATTCTACTCATATGCTAGAAAGTCATTATAGCAGAATGTTTTGAAATATACAGGGTGACCCATAAAAACGGGAATTTTTGTAACACGTCGTGGCAGCCGTGAGCAGGTGGCAGCACTGCGGGACAGCGACAGTGTACAAGTAAACAAGCCGCCATTACAGTAGCCATGGACCAGTGGAACGGGCAACAGCGTGCGTTAGCTATAAAAATGTTTTATAAAAACGGTGATAGTTTGAAAGCTGCCCAGATTGAGTTCCGACGTTTTTACAACTTAGGACGACATGATTCCGTTCCGTTAAAACATGCCATTAGAAGTTGGATTAATAATTTTGAAGAGAGTGGATCAGCTTTAAAGAAGAAACCAACGGGACGGCCAAGAAGTGCTCGTACTGCACAGAACATTGATGTTGTACGCCGATCTGTATTGAAGAGTCCACGCCATTCGATTCGTAAACAAGCAGCTGCGGTTGAAATGTCCCGTGAGAGTGTTCGCAGAATTCTTCATTTAGAATTAAAATTTCACCCCTACAAGCTGCAGATAGTGCAAGAGTTGAAGGAAAATGATTACCAGTCGCGATTGCAATTCTGCCAACAAATGTTAACACACATAAACAATGACGATGAATTTCTAAGCAAGTTGTGGATGTCAGATGAGGCCCACTTTCATCTCACAGGTTATGTTAACAAGCAGAACTACAGATACTGGGCAGACACAAATCCTAATGAACTTCATGAGCGCCCTTTACACGCTAATAAGGTTACAGTATGGAGTGCTGTTTCATTACATGGAATCATCGGACCTTATTTTTTTGAGGATGAACGGGGGATTGCAGTGACTGTCAATGCTGATCGTTACGTGGAAATGTTACAACGTTTCGTTACACCTGAATTGAACAATTTTCCAGACGTTCAAGAATCCTGGTTTCAGTAGGATGGTGCGACATCACACACTGCACGGCGATCAATGGAGGCTGTGCGAGTATTGTTTGGTAACTGTGTCATCTCAAGATTCGGTAACGTTTTCTGGCCCCCTAGATCGCCAGATTTGACCGTGTGCGATTTCTTTTTGTGGGGCTATCTCAAAACTAAAGTGTTCACAACTCTACCAAGAACTGTAAATGAGTTAAAACAGAGAATTCGGGATAAAATTCACAGTATTCCAGTTGAGATGTTGCAGCGGTCAATGAGGAATCTCCACCGCAGATTTCAAGAATGCATTCGTAGAGGAGGACGCCACCTAAAGGATGTTGCTTTTAAAAAATCATGTAATATAAATTCATGTAATATAAATAAAACCATTTTCTTCCATCACTCTTATATTTTTAGAAATTTTTTAAAAATTCCCGTTTTTCTGTGTCACCCTGTAGAATGTTTGTTTGAATATAGAAATGCTAACCTCAATACATTTTCCAATTCAACATAATTTTTGAATACATACAATTTATGATCACTGACAACACATAACTCACTAACCATAGAAACACAGTAACACTTGCTAACAAGAGAAAGTAGTTGTTTGTTTATCGCAACATAGAACAATCCACTGAACTAGTGTGAATGGAATCTGTTAAGATATTCGACTAAGTTTAGTAGCTTTAGCTAAATAATTATATCATAAAAATAGTGAATTAATAAAAACCTGAAGGTACAACAAATCAAAATATTTTGTACTGCAAATGTTTTTGTGTTTACATTTTAAGAACAGAATAGGCTGATATATTATGAGCTCCTTTATTAACTAGTGTCTAATAATTTCATATATTAATTTTTCAGTGAATGGGACAACAGGCGAAGGAGTTTGTATGACAGTATCAGAAAGAAAACTTGTAGCTGAAGTTTGGATGAAAGCATCAAAGAAAACAGGTCAAACAATAATGGTTCAAGTTGGAGGCACTTGTTTAAAAAATGTTCTGGAGCTGGTAAATATAAAAATATTTTTGTATATAAAAGTCATGAGTTAAGTGAAATTAACGAGATACAAGAATATTAACAATTTGAGGACAAGTAGCATCAAAATTTTACCCATATATTTATATATATATATATATATATATATATATATATATATATATATATATATATATATATATGTTACGTTATCCATTGTTTTTCCGTTGCACTGACTTTATGAAGTTTAATATATTACTATTGTAAGTAATTTTATCCACCATTAAGTGCAATGATTTTACCTTGAGTGATGAGGCGCCTTTCGGTCACTTGACCATTGTCGAATCACTGATCTCTGATTATAAAAAGTAATCAGTGATTCGACAATGGTCAAGTGACCGAAAGGCGCCTCATCACTCAAGGTAAAATCATTGCACTTAATGGTGGATAAAATTACTTACAATAGTAATATATTAAACTTCATATATATATATATATATATATATATATATATATATTTTTTAGGTTAGTTTTGGTTGGTAAAGATTATTTAGATTTTTTGGACTAGGAGACTGACAGACTTACCTTGGTAAGAGTCCACACTGTAGTCTTGAAATAGAAACACATAAAAGCACTTAAACAATGATATATTTCAACCACACAGTGGTCTTTATCAATCGAAGAGAAAACACAAAAAGAAATATGAGAGAATGAAATAAAATAAATATAAGTTGTAATCACAGATTGTGTGGAGTAGAAATCAGATGACACAGATGCACAGATTAAAGATATATATATATATATATATATATATATAAATTGTTTCCATGAGCATATGAGTGATTATAGTTTATATAAGTCTGTCAGAGGAAAAGAGATAAGGTTATTGGGGAAAAAAAAAAAAAAAAAAAAAAAAAAAAAAAAAAAAAAAAAAATTGATTTATCTGATGTTGAGGTTAGGGGATTCTCTGGACTTGGTATACCACTGGTATGATAGTTCCCACCTTCTCAGTTCTGAGGGATTGCAATCAGGGGGGAGTGATTTAATTATTTTTGTGGTATAGCAGTCATCAAAAGTTGCGATGTTGTGACTCGCAGCATGTTGAGCTGTTGGTCTATCCATATTCATAATTTTAACATCATGTCTGTGGCCATTCATTCTGATATTCAGACCATCCGTGGTCAGGCCTATGTACTGTGCTGAGCAAAGTTTACATTGTAGCTGGTATATGACATTTTTCGATGTACAATTATGATGACCCTGTATTTTGAAGACCATTTTTGTTGTTTGGCTGTTGAAACTATTTGCTGAGGGGTGTATTGGACACGTCTTGCATCTAGGTCTATTGCATGGGAAGGAGCCATGAGGAAGTTTGTGTGGTTTCTCTGCATCAGGGTCTGGTAGTTTAGGATGTACTAGGATGTTTTTCAAGTTGGGAGGTTGCTTGTACCAAATTTGCGGTGGATCGGTGAAAAGATTTTTGGTGTGGACGGAAGCTTGAAGAATTTTAAAGCCATCTCTCAATATCTTGTTGAGTTTATGTAGACCAGGATGATAGTCTGTTATTAAAGACAGTTTATTTTGTTCTGTTTGTGGTTTGGGGCGAACCGAGGATTGTGCTGAATGAATTTGGTTTTCAATGAGTCTTTTTGGGTATCCTCTTCTCTGGAAGGCTGTTGATATCTTTCTATTAAAATCTTCCAATTCCCTATCATTCGAACAGATTCTCTTACCCCTGATTGCTTGACTGTATGGAATGGATCGTTTTATGTTTATTGGGTGGTTGCTGTCGAAATGGAGATATTGTAGGTGGTTTGTCGGTTTGATGTGAATTCCTGTGTTGATATTTCCATCCTGGAGTGTTACCTCTACATCCAAAAAGGTGATGGCTGATGTAGATCTACATATATATATATATATATATTAAACAACTATGTTGTTTTAAATTATTAAACAAGAAAATGTATTATATATATTTATTTATTTATTTAACTTTGCAACAATTTTTTCTTGTATTCAATTATCAATTTCACTAAATGTAGTTAAACAAGAATTTTACTTTGTATTTATGCGAGTTAACTTTCAAAGATTGATAGTATCTCCATTGTCGAGCATCAACAGAGTCTACTACAACACCCCGGTCAGTTGATGCTTGACAATGGAAATACTATCAATCTTTGAAAGTTAACTCGCATAAATACCAAGTAAGATTCTTGTTGAAGTACATATAGTGAAAGTGATGTGTGTGTTTGTGTGTGCAAGCGTTTATCTACCCATACAACCTGTCATTGGTTGTATACTATTTAATAGGTATACCTTTCACTTACTCCTTGTCAGGAACAGATAGACAATATAGAGCAGGTATGATTAGTAGGTTAACTATATCAGACAAGTTAACTATATACTGTTGGCCATGTTGCATAATTGTTTGCAGATTAAACTTCCTGACTCTTTCAATACTTAGGTAAAAGGAATAACATTCTTCAGGGATATTTTATTAATAAAATGATGGATACTGAAAGTATTAAAATATATTTGTTTCCATATTCTGCTTACTTAAAATTTCCAATTTCATTCAAACATTGATCGTATGGCTCAAAACGTTTTAGAATTCTAGTGTAAAAGAAATCAGTCACCAGTGAAGAAGCCCAATCCATGAATGTTTTTTCAATTTTTTGTTGTCATTGAAACGTTAATTACAATGGACCTTCTTTAAATACCAAAACAAGTAATAATCACTAAGTGCAATGTCTACCTATACTATAAGGTGGTTCCGATTCAAATCATGATTGGACCTTGTGATAGTGGAGAAACGTATGGCCTTGAACTGTCATAGAAGAACATTACATGGGAAGATAGTAGGACACACCACTGTATACAGTATACGAGTGTTTTCTGAAACAATAAAGTGCATCAGAATTGATTGCTATACCTCTCAGGTATAATCTACCAACAAAATTTCCATTCTGTCCCATAACGATCTGCCATGATCTTTTGTGATGTCATTTCTGTTAGGCTTTCTCTGTAGCTAGTGTTCATCTCATTCCAGATTGTAATGGGGCAAAAATTATTAAGCAAAACCCAATCTTTTTGTTGTGTCATTGTCAGAAAACAAGTGATAATTCAGTTTTTTTTAAAACAGTGATTAAGTTTATCATATAGTGATAAATTTAAACAAGGAACTGAAGTACATAGACATACAACCTGGGTGTTGTGCCTTAGTGTTATATTTAACAACACTTTATTATGACATTTATCTTATCAGGTCATAATATAAGTAAACAAGTTTGTATTTGTTTTCTCTATAGTAAAAGTATCTCTGTAAATTTATACATAAATACATCAAGCTGAATCATATAGTTATGGAATTCAATTTTTTAGAGGTAAGTGGCCTTATGTTTAAAGATAAAACAATTTAAAATGGTTGTTTTTAATAAGTGTGTTTAAGAACATATATTTTTAGCAGTAGACAAACATCTACTTGTTTGTTTATTGCAACTTCTTTTAACTGATAACACACTTTATTGTCTTTCTTAGTCATTTATTGCAAGGAAAACACAAAATAATTTTTACTACGAGGTCTGTTCAAAAAATACGCGGACTGTTTGAATTTTGCGGCTTAAGTTAGTTTCAAGAGAATCCACTTGGTGCCTCCTTCAAAGTACTATCCTCCCCAACGCACACACTCATCCCAACGGTGTTTCCACTTGTTAAAACAGTCCTGGTACGCTTCTTTTGTGATGGCGTTCAGCTCCTTCATCGCATTTGCCTTAATCTCCGAAATCGTTTCAAATCTTCTTCCTTTGAGGGATTTTTTGAGTTTGGGGAATAAGAAAAGTCACAAGGAGCAAGGTCAGGTGAGTAGGGCGGGTGGGAAAGAACAGTGATCGAGTGTTTGGCCAAAAATTCATGAGTTCTGAGTGCTGAGAGTGAGCTGGAGCGTTGTCGTGATGGAAAAACCAGTTATCACTTCTCCAGAGTTCTGGCCTTTTGCGTCGGACGGCATCCCTGAGATGTATCAGTACTTCAATGTAGGTAATCTGGTTGACTGTAGAGCCTTCAGAGAGGTACTCATAGTGAACAACACCCTTAGCATAAAAAAAACTGTCAGCATCACCTTCACAATCGACCGAACTTGGCGAGCTATTTTGGATCTTGGGGACGTTTGATTCACCCATTGGGATGATTGGACCTTCGTTTCAATGTCGTAACCATACACCTATGATTCATCACCGGTTATAATTCTTGACAAAAAGTTCTCATCTTCATTTGAACGACCAAGCAGTTCCCGACAAACCCGGACACGATTGGCTTTTTGGTCGTTGGTCATCAGGCGTGGCACAAATTTCTCAGCAACGCGGTGCATCTTGAATTTTTCGGTCAAAATCTCGTAACAAGATCTAACTGATATCCCACACTCTTCAGAAAGCTCCCTAATGGTCAGGCGTCGATTTTTGCACACCAGGGTGTTGATTTTGTCAACGTGTGGGTTGACGTTAAAGGATGTCCAGGACGCTCATCATCATCAATTGACTCTCGGCCACCCTTGAAACGTTCATGCCACTTGAAACATGCAGTATGCTTCATGGCAACATCGCCGTAGGCCGTGTTAAGCATGGCAAATGTTTCTGTTGCAGATTTACCTAGTTTTACACAATTCGTTGCTCCTTCAGGCTGTCCATTTTACAATCCGACAAACGAAAAAAACTCTACTAATCTGCGTGTAACTCATCAACAAATGAAGATATCTGCGACTGAAATACCGTGTTTTAATCAGCTGATTTATACGAACCTAGCGACACTAAGCGGATTCTCCTGAAACTAACTTGAGCCGCAAAATTCAAACAGTCCGCGTATTTTTTGAACAGACCTTGTATAGACTAGGGCACAAATGCTGCTTTTATTTCAAAATTTTATATTAAAAGACCATATATAAAAAAAGGAAGTGAGAAATATTACGTCAATTATCAATGTCTCAGTGTAAAAACTTCCACTGTAGACTGTATTGTAGAGTTCTAAGAGACAAAATAGAAAATTAGTTTGGAGAATAGAAGAAACAGAAGAGCTTTGGGTAAGAAAGATCTTGCATTAACTAGTTTTCCAAATAATTGAAAACTTGTTACATTTGGTAGTCAATTACAATGTTATTAATGTACTTTTCATCAGCCATTGGTTCTAAATTTGCTTACCTCTCGCTGAGTCTAACCATGTGAAACTAATAAAATGATACATCTCATATTTATCCAGCAATATTTATCAGAGCTTCTGTACTGTGTTAATGTTTGCAAAAGTTTTTTTTAGTATATATTGGTTACATGTAATGTTATAGGCAAATCATGCAGAAGCTATTGGTGTCTCAGCCATTCTGTGCCTAGCAGAACTCTTCCATAGACCAAACGATGTTGATCAACTGGTCAGTTATTTAGAAGAAGTTGGAAAAGCTGCTCCGAATACACCTCTGCTTTACTACCATATTCCTTCATTTACTGGACTTAACTGTAAGTTTATTAACGTTAATTAAAATTAATAAATGTTTGCACTTTAGCATTAATATATAAACACTTGCTTATAGTAGCACGTACTTTGGTGCCCGTACAGATGTTTCAGGATGCCCCATTATCAATTTAAACCATTAGTCAAATATATCCTGTACTATGGGGAAGTTAATATATGTCAAAATGTATAAGTGTAAACTAACAGCTACATTTTTGAATTTTGTAGTTCATTACGTTCGGTGAATCTTAATTAATCACTTAAACAATAGTTTATGACTATCCGAACTTTGAATTTTGTAAAAACTTACTGAGACAGAGCGTTTTCAATCGCTATGTGGCAATCTTCATCAGTGTCTTCTGCTTGGAGATGTCGGGTCAAGCGGTGATGGTTTGAAAGGCAGGTTTTCGATAGTATCAAAGAGTATATGTGATTTGTATTGTGTTTGTCCGTTTAATATGTTTGTACTTTGTGTTTTTGTGTGTCTGTAAATTTCATATTGTTTTAGTGTGTTGATATGTAGTCCTTTTTTGTTGATCTGTAGGATTTCTAAGTTATGGTAAGTGTCTGTGTGTTTGTGTCCTGTTTCTTTTATGTGATTGTAAAATGTTGAGTTGGTGTTCTGTTTGTGTTCCTCGACTCTTTGTTTAAAGCTGCGACCTTTTTGTCCAATATAGAATGTGTTACATTTGTCGCAGTTTAGTTTGTATACGCCTGGTGCTTGTAGTTTATCTTTGTTGTTTGGTTTGTGTTGTATTTTGTATTGTAACTTGTTATTAGTTTTGTATCCTATTTTGAGAAATTTGCGGGCTATTTTGTTTGTTGTATTGTTTGTGTATGGTAATGTGATGTATTTGTTTTCCCTGTCTGTAGTGTTAATTTTAGTGGTTTTTTTTGTATTTTCATAGCTTGTAATACACAGACAAACTTGTTTTGTAATACCATAGTTTGTCTATTGTTGTGGTGTTGTATCCATTTGTGTATGCTAGATATTTAATTGTGTCTAGTTCTTTGTTTTCGTTTTCTGTTGTCATTGGGACTTCTTTAAGTTTATGGAGCATGGATCTGAAAGCGTGTTTGTGTTGGATAGGTTGGTTTGAGGTGTTGTGTGGATAAGTGTGTCTGTCGTTATGGGTTTCCTGTAAATGTTGAAGCTGTGTTTTTGTGTGTGGCTTTTTGTTATGGTTATGTCGGGGAAGTTTAAGGATCGGTTGGTTTCAATTTCTGAAGTGAAGTTTTGGGTGTATTTCATTAGTGTAGGTGAGTTTTTTGCGTTGTCGGGAGTTGCCTCTGTATAGTGTTATAATATCATCAATGTAACCATGTACATTGTCATTTTATTTGGCATGTGCATAACTCTTCACGCATTATACCAAAAGTTTTAGCATTTTTATAAGATTTTCTGTAGTTTCATCTGAAAGATTTTGTACAGACCAATTTTTGCAAATCTATTTATTGGCTAAATGAATTGCAACATAATCTCACAACAGAGGCTTTTATAAATTGTTGACTTAGTCCAGAATTTCAGAGCAGGAAATTGAACTACATTGGCACTGCTTTCATCCGTTTAATGAATGTCGTACATTTTAAAATTTTCAATATTGTTTATCTAAATTTGAAATTCTACTCAAGTGTATAACTACTTCTCTTTGATGCTGATTGACATAAAACCCGTGTAAACAACCCTGTGTACTTATGTGATCCATAAATTTATGATCCCCTTTCAGAACCAGGAGATCATTTTGTGCTTTCCTTAGTTGTATTAAATTCCACCTATATTTTATTGCGAAACACATCTACTGAAGAAATCAGTAAGCAGTGGTTTTTTGTCAAGTTAATACAAAAAAGTATATTATTTTGTGTTAGAGCCATTTCTTGACTCTTGCCTTTTTTTTAAATAAACTATTTGTACTTTTAAAATATATTTTCAGTATGTTGTATTTTTATACGTATTATTTTATAGTAAAATAAACTGACATTGTTGTAGTGACTAATATTTTTCTGACACTGTTTTTAATGGTTCACATGTTACACATGAGTTAAATTATAAATAGATTAAAAAAGTGTGTCAAGTATTTATCGTAAAAATGTAATTAATAGTAGATTATAAAATAAACATGTGATTACTTTAGTGTCTTTTATTTACAATTTACTGCATGCTTGTAAATTATTTTATTTACATTGTTATATAAAATAGTTTTTTATTTGATCATTTAACGATAAAATATGCTTTTAAGTTTCTTTGAAAAAAAAAATACTCTACATTTTACTATGAAAGTATGAAATACCCATAGAACATTGATATATTGATTTTTCTGGCAAAAAATATAAATTAAATGCGTATTTGAGAAAAGCAGAGAAAGATTTATCAAAAATATCTCAACCTGTTATGTTACGATAGAAAATATCGTGTATCATTATATTGATGGAAATTTTTGTAAGAAACTAATCTCTGTATTATAAGTTGATTGATGTAGACAAATACAACAAGAAAACTTCGTGCTATTGTAGAAGTGGATCTGAAACAAAACCAAACTATTTTTTACATTGTTTCAACAAGAGTTACTTGCAGTTTTGTTACAAGATTTATAATTTTCTTGTAATAATCGTCTAGAAAAGGGGCTCCTAATTGTTTTGGTACCACTCATCCTCCTCTTGAAATGAAAGCCTTCCACTTTACCCTATAAATAAATGGTATGGGCATATAAAAAAGACACACATTATACACACACAGACAGTTTGGGAACCCATAGTCTAGATTCAACAGTCCTGACCAATAGTATCATTTAACACTTTCAGCACGGCAGCGATATTGGTGATCTCATCAAACTGCTGTCTATTTTTCGTTAACTTTCACCTCTGATGGCAGTGAAACGCAATGCGGGTTGCATAGCTTGTCATAGCATCTAATTACCGAGTCCGTTGTTTCCATCTCAATAATTTTATTTCTAACATATACATGTATATTGGGGACATCAGAACAGTGTATTAGTCACTAAAATATCGTTTTATTTATTGGTCCACAATAAAAACGACAAAGAAAAAGCGATAATTTACATACAGAACTAAAGACCCTACTATTAAAATATACTACATACTAAAATATGCACTCAACGTTTAACTCGGAATGTTTGTTTCTGTTTGTGCCATGTGTTTCACAAAGCCATAGAGATTGATAATGTAAACGGAGACATAGATAATACTTATGTCACGTCCGAGACTATTTATAGCCGAGATTAGCTGACATTTGTTTACTACAATCTTATGTTGACACATTAGGTTTTCGGGCGTCCAAGAATTTTGTCAATGACTCATATTTACAATAGTCTGTTCCCACCTCGAGTTGGTTCATTCACTCTAATAGTGGCAGTTATCGTTTATACTTGCGTTAGTTGAGCTTAGTTAATTTTTATGGTCGGTTATTTTATTGGATATTTTGCCACGTTAAGTGGTTCAAACTAAAAAAAAAACATTAAAATATAAAAGTTAAACCAAATTAAATGTGATCGTAAAACTCCCTGAAGCATTGTGTCAGTTGAAGCATCAAAAGTTAACTTGGGATGGTCGGATTTAAAAGCGACTCGGGCACAATATTCTCCAAACTCTTCTGAAGCATTGACGTAAAAATCAAACCTTTATAAAAACATGTAGAGAAGTTTCAATTAGCCTGGGAGTGGCTAGCCGTGCTAAACCGTAAAAACCTTTCCTCGCAGTAATCAATTCCGAATTGGTACTTTTCATGGATAGGTCCTTTAATAAGTTATAACCATCTCATGTTTTCTTGAGAAGAAAAATTGTAATAATATTTTATCATAACATACTACTGACATAGATAAACAACGATACACAAATTGTTGCACATTGATCTCCTAAGCCAAGTTATTTTAATGGTAGATTACAGAAAATATATATAAGGCCTAGCTAATTTGAAACTAGTAATTAATTAAAAATTTTATTTTTTTTTAAGCAATTATTAAGGACAGAATGCAAATTACATTTTAAAATTTAGTT
This sequence comes from Prosapia bicincta, assembly GCA_036971475.1. Classification (NCBI taxonomy): domain Eukaryota; kingdom Metazoa; phylum Arthropoda; class Insecta; order Hemiptera; family Cercopidae; genus Prosapia; species Prosapia bicincta. Next base: position 199,326,256 of record JBAIZL010000001.1, on the reverse strand, counting down.
TCTGTTAACCCTTTTGATACCGGGATTTTTTGCACGGCTATCTGCTCTAGTCCCGGCCATGATTTATAGAAAGTGTAGTGCTTTGACAAAACTTACACCAAATTTTTATTTATCAATGGGTTTTCATGATTCTTTTTTTAAAATTTTACTTCTCTGGGGCTCTACTATAACATACACTTACCTAGAATTAAAATAAACATGCAAAAAAAGCACTATGAGAAAAATACTACTTACTGAAAAACATTTTTCCAAACTTTTCTGTTTCCATTTTATATAAAGTGTAGAACATTACAAATCAGTTCCTAAATAAAATCATCTTGTCTTTGTACACATAAAAATGAGTTTTTTCCTAAATTTCACCTAGTTATACGCACAAAACAACAGATATATAGGTTTTATAACATAATTTCCTAAAGACGCTATACAACGGGGTTTTACTATTAAATATTTAAATGAATAATTAATTCTTTATTATTATTTTTCTAATAATCGTGCCCCACGTTGGGCGCCAAATGTAATGTTTTTTTTATTAAACGCTTTACAATTATTTTTTTTTCTATTAAATATTTATTTTATTGATGATATCAAAATTCTTTTTAAAACAAAACAAAAAAACTACTCAGGAACAATTCATAATTCTTTATTATTACAATTTCTATTTCAACAGTTAAACAATACACACAAAACAAAAATTTCTAACTTAACAATTTTAACAAACTCGGTTTAACTCTTTTTTTCTTTTGATTTTACAGTTACACAATTTTAATACCCTTGGCTAATTTTACGATCTCTTACAATCTCGGGGTTTAGAGCATGGGCTATATTTTTACTTCTTTTGTTAATTAAATAAATTTTGAAAAACAATATTAAATTTTGAAATTAGTTTTAATAAATATTTTCCTGATGGAAAAACTTAAATTTTGAATATGCAAAATGGCTAAACTATTTGAACTGGATTAAGTTTTTTATTACTATTAATCACAAGATATTCTAATGTACAAAATTAAACTTCCCTATTATCCTAAGAGTCCACTAAAGTTTATTTTTATAGCGCTATATACTCCACTTAATAAATATCGGCGAATGGCTGCTTGCTCACATGTAGAATTCCGTTGTCTTTAAATTTCACTTTTTTACACACTTAAATTCGTTTTAGTTCTTTCAAATTATATTTTCACTGTACTATATCTTTTAATTTTCTTATTCCTGTTTAATCTGGCCAAGTTTCCTCACAAAACTGTATAATTTTGACTAATTCCTTTCAAATTGAATTTTGACTGCACAGCAAGGTCTGCTTCCTCGGCGTCACCACGCTATCTCCAACTCAACTAACGCTTCGTTTTTCCTTTAAAATGTTACAAATATGGCGGCCTCCTTCTTAAAAAAAAAACATATGGATTATAATTTAACGAAGTTCCGTTCCTTCCCACTAGAGTCAAACTGCACCTGACCGACTTATATTTGTTTACTTTCACATCTGTTAATGTCAACGAACTATTTTCACCAGTTTTAATTTTGTTAACATACTGTTTCAATTTTCCGATCCTTAACCAACCTTCCAGTGTTTATTTAATTACTATTATTAGTGTGTGAAGTGTCTTTGTGTTTTACTTTTGTAATATTTCGAATTGTGTGTGTTTTGAGCCGAATTTTTCAAACATAACCTTACATTGTTTACAATCGTTTTTCACTTTTTCTTTCAAGTAATTGTTTATGCCCTATTTTACTAATATTTACAATTTTTTTTTAACATATAACTATTATTAGATTATCTTGTTTTAAATTTTATTTGATACAACAAATTTCTTTATGTATTTACAGTTCAAATATCTTATTTACTAATCTAAGCTTTTACCTAAATTTAGTTTCAATTTTAACCTAACCAATCTTTTAATGAATTTCTTTTTAAATTTTGTGTGAGTTATTTCTAATATATTCTTCCAATTCTTAAATAATATTATATAGCCCATTCTATAAATGTTACAGTTTATAACTAAAAAGTGCACACTTAGTTCCACAGCACAACATTGCGAAAAACACATGATAATGTATAATAATAAAAGTAATTAATTAAGTCACTTGTAAAATTACAAAATAAGTATAAATAATTCTATTTTAGCTTTAATCAAATGTTTTTATGTTGGTTTATTGGCAGAAAAAAAGGTTTTTATGCAGGCGCGTATCCAAGAGGGGGGCGATCGCCCCCCCAACCCTCAAGAACTTTGGTTTAAAAATCGACAATATATTATTAAATTAGGACTTTCTATTAAAATAGACTTTTACTTAGGTTAATTCGTCTTTTATTGTATATAAAGAATAAAATTTTAATTTTTAATTTGAAAATGTGACGCGTTCCCTCGGCATATCCTCGTAAACGTCTAAACGTTTTAACAACATACAGCGCTAGTGAAGCTTAGTCTCGAACATATGATTTTCAATACGTAATTTTGCAAGTGTAATATTCGCAGTTGACTCCGGAATTGTTCGTGTTGGAAGAATAACTACTTATATTAATTAATAAACCATTTTTATAATAATAGCTTATTATGAAATTAATAATATTCTCTAGCCATAAGTGTTATCGAAACTGGAATAATTATTTATTAAAAAGTCTAATTTGCTACGAATCTTAATCACGATACCTATTTCTAACGCAAGCGTAGAAATAACTTTTTCAGTTCTATGTTTTTACATACACGCACGCGTGCGCGAGCGCGCTATATATATATATATATATATATATATATATATATATATATATATATATATATAATGCATCGATCGCCCTCCCCTAAAGCAAGTCGCTGGATACGCGCCTGTTATGTTATATATATACTAACAAAAACCGCTACAAACAATAATAAACTTGTTGTGAACAATGTAAACACTAAACTTCGAAACAAAAAAATCAACTTCACAACAAACTTGTGAGTAACAAACAGACCACTCACTCACTATTCACAAAAATGATACCTGATGCTTGGTGACGAGCAGCTACAGTCATCAAATTTGAACTAAATCAGAGTTGCTAAATCAAACTAGAAGTGCCTTTAAGTACTATAACTTTGTAAATGAGTTCATTACGTGTGATTTAATGTATGCAAGCATTATTTTACCGATTATAATTATATTTTTTAAAAAATATTTTGTAAATGTCCGAAAAATCGGGTTAAGCATGTTGACTTTAAAAGTAACCTTGAAGGAAAATGTTAGTAAATTAGAGTTTTTATCTGAAAATTGAGAGGATTCATTATATTTTGTAACTTGAAAAAGCTATTTATATTGACAGTGTATACATATTCATTTCTTTGTAGAGGACAATGAAGTGGTTGATGAATTAGTTAAAAAGGTAAGGCAACTCAATAAACCCAATTGTTACTATGTTACTCTACTATTTGCACAATGTTGTGCAGTTACCAAAGCAAAAACAACTGCGTAACAAAAGCATTCATATCTATCAGATCAATGAAAATAGAGCTTTAACAGAAACTATAATAGGTCTAATAATTTCGTTGAGGGTATAGAAATTTATAAGTTTGGACAAAAGCTTGTTACTGGTTTAACCTTTAAGAATATTTTCAACTGTTCTACAATCATGAAAATTTGGTTTTATATTGTTGAATTTCCTAAAGAAAAGTTGTATATTTATAAAGTTGTACAGATTTCTAAATTGTTTTCCTTATTTATAGCTTGATGTGAATTACTGACTTTGTGGATATACCACCATCACCTATAGACAATATCTAGACATTCAAATTTTGTTTTTCGGTACTACATCTTTTTATATTTTAAAGAAACTTTGTCTTAGTATAGCTAAAAATAGTTGTTACTGTAATGAATTTAAAGGTAGTGTTGTAATAATTGAAAGAATGTGAAATAAGTTTATTAATTTTGTTTAACATTATAAAACATTTTTATTTGTTTAGTGGATATGAATGAATTCCTTAAGGTAGGAGCAAAAAGGATCCCTACACTAGCTGGGATTAAGTTTACTCACACAAACCTCGAAGAGGGAGCCCATTGCCTCAGGGTTGAAAATGGTGACTTCGGGGTGTTTTTGGGGAATGACCAGGTAACTTTAAAGCATTTAACATAAGCTTTGGTCGAACGTATATTAAAACACACATTTACTTAGAAGTTAGGATTATTTGTGAAAACATTGAGGCATCAAAAGTGCAAAACCTTGAATGTTGAATGGCTCAACATACTTTGAGTCGTTTGTTGAGCCATTATTTTCTATCTAATTGGGTCTATCTTAATAACTCTAATAAATTATAAATTATCAGAATGCTACTTTTCCTAACTTAGTTATATTAATTTAGATTTACTACTAAATGGTCTAACAAAATATCGCTACTTAGAATAATACATTTTATTTAAGTACAGTAGATTTAAAAAGTTATTTTATTTAAGATTTAACTTTGTTTTTCAGATAATGGCTGCAGCATTTCTTTTGGGATTTGACTCTTTGATTGCAACTACTCTGAACATAATGCCCGAAAAAGTTATCAAAATACAGAAGGATATCAAAGAAGGAAAAAACAGTGAAGCACTTGCTACTCAACAGCAACTAGTCAATGTTGTCCTTGCAATTACAAAATATGGTATGTGTATTAATTTATCACTTTAAATTTTATATCGAAATCTTATTGCTGTTCATGACGAGCTGGTCACAAGTAATAGCAAAAGTGTAGTAAGTTAAAATTTTACTAAGGCTTCTATATAAAAATTTCTAAAGTCCAGTATCTCACAAAAATATATGCAGAAATGTGCTACCTTATAAATATGATCATTTATAAAAATTCAATAAACGCTTTATAAATGCTTTATGGTGATATGTTTTCTTGTAATATAGTTAATCAAGGATTAGATAATTATTTTCCTGAAGATGCTGGTACTATTTTATCGGCGAAAAGCTTTGAATAAATATATTCATTAAAAGTATTCTTGTTTTTGAAATATTTTTAATTTATTATTTATTTTATATATATATATATATTTAGGTTAGTTCTAGTAGAGCTTAAAGCTTATTTAGGAATTTTTTTGGACTTGATAGGAGACTGACAGACTTACCTAAAGGCAATAGTCCAAAACTGCAATCTCTTGGAAATAAGCACATATAAAAACACATATAAAACACTTAATACACTTTTATTTGAAATATTTCGATCAACATGATCTTCTTCAGTCAAGAAAGAAAAAACAAAACAAAAGATTGAAGTGAACCACAGATGTGTATAAACATCCAAATGTCACAGATTCACAGATTTATAGTTTATGATATAGAGCTATATGTGATATGTGTAGAAATTGTTAAATGTGAATCGTGTAAAGATTGGTTACTTGAAACTAGATATTAAAAGTCTGTCAGAAGGAAGGTAATGGAGCTGTTAAAAATGGTAGAAGTTAGGGGGAAGTTAAAAGGAGTTTTATCTGATGTTGAGGTTAGGAGGCTCTCTAGATTTGGTATACCATTGGTATGATAACTCCCATCTTCTTAATTCTGAAGAGTTGCAATCCGGGGGGAGGGGTACCGGGTAAATTTTGCCCGGCACAGTACATAGGCCTTACCACGGATAGTCTGAGCATCAGAATGAATGGCCACAGACATGACGTTGGAACCATGAACATAGACAGGCCAACCGCTCAACACGCTGCTAGTCACAACATCGTCTCTTTCAATGATTGCTATACCACCAAAATAATTAAAGCCCTCCCCCCGGATTGCAACTCTTCAGAATTAAGAAGATGGGAGTTATCATACCAATGGTATACCAAATCTAGAGAGCCTCCTAACCTCAACATCAGATAAAACTCCTTTTAACTTCCCCCTAACTTCTACCATTTTTAACAGCTCCATTACCTTCCTTCTGACAGACTTTTAATATCTAGTTTCAAGTAACCAATCTTTACACGATTCACATTTAACAATTTCTACACATATCACATATAGCTCTATATCATAAACTATAAATCTGTGAATCTGTGACATTTGGATGTTTATACACATCTGTGGTTCACTTCAATCTTTTGTTTTGTTTTTTCTTTCTTGACTGAAGAAGATCATGTTGATCGAAATATTTCAAATAAAAGTGTATTAAGTGTTTTATATGTGTTTTTATATGTGCTTATTTCCAAGAGATTGCAGTTTTGGACTATTGCCTTTAGGTAAGTCTGTCAGTCTCCTATCAAGTCCAAAAAAATTCCTATATATATATATATATATATATATATATATATATATATATATATATATATATATATATATATAGATTTTTTGGACTAGGAGACTGACAGACCTACCTTGGTAAGAGTCCACACTGTAGTCTTGAAATAGAAACACATAAAAGCACTTAAACAATGGTATATTTCAGCCACACAGTGGTCTTTGTCAATCGAAGAGAAAATACAAAAAGAAATATGAGAGAATGAAATAAAATAAATACAAGTTGTCATTGTTTAAGTGCTTTTATGTGTTTCTATTTCAAGACTACAGTGTGGACTCTTACCAAGGTAAGTCTGTCAGTCTCCTAGTCCAAAAAATCTATATATATATATATATATATATATATATATATATATATATATATATATATATATATTCTTGATATTTTACGTTATCCATTGTTTTTCCGTTGTACTGACTTTATGAAGTTAATATATTAGTATTGTAAGTAATTTTATCCACCATTAAGTGCAATGATTTTACCTTGAGTGATGAGGCGCCTTTCGGTCACTTGACCATTGTCGAACCACTGATTACTTTTTCTCAATTTTTCTGGTGCAGATGTTCGGTCCGTCGTGTTGGTAATTGTTGACGTCATATACATTTCCTCTTCTGTATATGTTGTTTGTAGATTCATTAAATTGTTGTGTATGTTTTTATAAATGTGGTATTTTTCTAGTGAGTTTAGTTCTATTGGGTTATTATTTATTTCAAGTATGGTTAGGTTATTTTCGTAATTTGTTATTTCATGTTTATGTGATATTAGGTGTGCTGCAGCATTTGATACTTTTGAATTTTTGTTTTTGAATGCTCTATAATGTTCTTCAAATCTTATTTTAAATGATCTGGTTGTTTTCCCTATGTAAAATGCGTTACAGTTGTTGCATGTAATTTTGTAAATTCCTGATAGGTTATGTTTTTCTGAATTTGTTTTGTGGTTTGTGTTATTAAGATATTTTATTATTTTGTTGTTTGGTTTGTATGTTGGAGTGTAGTATTCTTTGTTGTATATATTTGTTATTTTTTCTATTTTGTTATTGGTGTATTTATATTTTAGGTAGATTTTTTTATTTTTATTTTTGTGTTCCGGTTGTAGTGTTGTGTCGAGGTTAGGTTTTTTTGTGAATTTATTGTATATATTTTTTATAAGGTGTTTGTTGTATCCATTTTCTATTGCTATTTTTGTAATGTTATCCAATTCTTCATTTAATTTTTGTTTGTTATCCTGTGTGTATTTTATTGCTTTATTTATCATGTTACTATAAGTGTTAATTTTGTGTGTCCAGGGGTGGTTAGATTTGTAGTGAATTGTGGTGTTGTTGGAAGTAGGTTTCCTTTATACTGTAGTTTCTATTTTATTATCATTTATATTTAATGTGATGTCGAGATAGTTGATTGTTCTATTTGTTTCTGTTTTGACGGTGAATTGTATGTTTTCGTTGTATGTATTTAGTTTGTTTAATATTATGATGTGTTCGTTGTGAATGGTAGGTTGGTATATTACAAGTATATCGTCTACATACCTTGTCCATAGTGAAATATTGTGTGTGTTTAGTATAGGTTTAATTATTATTTGTTCAAAGTGTTGTAAATATATTTTTGACATGACTGACAGGTATGTTGTTGTTATAAGTTACTGTACTAAATAAATACCCTAGAATTATCTTTGTCGAATGTATATTTTTGTTTTTGCTGGTTTTAGTGTTTTTTGGAACGGCGCAATTTATGAGTCGGTCAGTCTATAGCCGAAATCCTTAGAGCACCCCAAGTGAGAGCCATTACAAAGGCTTACAAAAACAAACACCCAACTAATTTGTCTTGTCAGAATGCTTATATAAGCTTAAATATCAAAAAAATATAGACAATATAAATATTATTGTAACAGACAAAATAATTCTACATTTGATTTCCAAACAGAGTACAGAATATTTACAAACACACCAATCACTTTTGACATGTTTACATCTTTTGTGATAAATTTCATTTAGAGTAAACCTAGTAGAACATGATCATTCAAAACAAAAACTGCCCAAGTGGCACAAAGGAATAAACAAGAGTGTCATTTTGGTGTCATTGACCTTGATAACTGAGAGACCAAATGTCCCACATTAACATTAGACATGTCTATAGACAGATACCAATATATCAAGCTGTTGAAATAAACCACTGATTTGTCAGAGGAATAAGAGTAATGTGCAAACAGTGTTCTAAATATGAGCCGTCGATCCATTTCAACTACCCTGTCCATATGTGGGATATCGGTGCAGGACGAGAGACCTTACGGCGCATATGTAAGTCGGCTGGTCTGTACCAATAGTTATTTTGTTAACATTGCGGTAGCAAATGTGTTGAACATGATTGAACATTAAATCTAGTAGATATCTAATTTGTTTTATAAAAACAAATATATCTAGAAGATTCTTTATGGTTTTATTAAATTAATTAATGAATTGCCAAATTTACAAATTAAGTAAATTTTAAGTATAAATTCAGCAAGTTGTTAGTTAGTTTAATAAAAACATCAAGGTTTTGGAGATCATCATGAAGAATAAAATGAATGTTGGGACACACTTAACACTCTCATGTAATCGAGAGAAAAAACTCTCAAAATACAGCAGATTTCGTATGTTCCTTTCATGTTTATATTATGACATTAGACTCTAGGAGTATTACCAATAAAAGTCTCTCATTGTTTTAGAAATACTTTAGTGAAAATATTAATTAAAATTTGAAGCCAAAAATAATTTGTGGCAGTTTAGTTTTTAAATTATGAAGTGCTAAAAGATTGATTTAATACTAAAATATTGATTGTTTTTACGAGTTGAAATTACTAAAATGTTTTAGGTGCCTGGGTGCCTACAATGAAAGTAGCCATGCATCTCATGACCGGATTTGATTTTGGTGAACCACGTAAACCACAAACAGCTCTTACAAAAGAACAAATAGAGGGACTCAGGAACGATTTAGCTGCCTTAGATGTGCTTAAGAAGTGAATCTTTTTAAGAACAAAAATATATTCATTAAAAATTTATTTCCTAGATTCGTATTCAATTGCTGCATCTAAAGCCTTATGAGAAAATCCTACTTCCAGATCCAAGTTGTATAAATTAATCCCTTATCCATCTTTACTCCTGGCTTTCATTGTCCATTTCAGCCTTGCTATGAATTTGTGTCAAGGAATGTGGGATTTTTCAAGCTGTATATGTGAAAAGCATATCGAAATGCCAATGAACAAGACATTGCTGATTTCTTGTACGAATTTTTTGAACCTTATGAATAGAGTACAAAAAATTGATTTAAAATTAGTATTATTGGCTTCCTTTGTAGAAAGTTCAATTATCCAAAGAGAAATTTATTGTAATTACAGAAAGAATTAAGATGAGAACAAAAGACTCCCTAGTATGAGATATAGTTAACATTACAGTTTATGTATACAAGGACAAATACCTGAAGTATGAGCCAGGCAGTAAAAAGATACGGGAAACAAAGCAAAAGTCTTTGGAATGGCATCATTTAATCCAGAAAAGACATCTGAACACCAGAAAAGTGATGGCAACAGTTTTTTGAGACTAAAAGAGTTTAATCTTCATAGAGTTTTAGCCGAGAGCATAAACATTAACTCAGCCGCCTACATTGAAACTACAATGGCTGCAACACACTATCCAAAACAAACAACATGGATTCATGTATTCAAAGATGGTTTTCATCCATGTAATGTTTGTCCTCATGCAAGTGTATAAAAACATAGGAAGAACTTCAAAGACTTAAGAGGAAAATCTTTGACCCACTGTTCTTACAGCCCAGACCTAGTAATTTTTACTTGTTTCCAAAATTGAAAGAATGTTTGGGTGGAAAACTATTTGATTGTGATGAAGAGCTTGAAGAAATAGAGTCATCAATATGAGTTCGAACATTAACAGAGGATGAGTACAATATTGACAAATAAAAATTGTTACTACAAGTGCCTTGACATTTTGAGGTGACTATATAAAAAATATATTAAGGTACTGTAATCCTGAAAGAAAGTTTTATACTGATGACATCTTTTGGTGCTACACCAATCTCCTCTCAACAGAAGTGGTTATTCCTTGCTCTCCTTAATAGAGAAAGTCTATTGTAATCGCAAGACAGAGTAGCTTAATTGTGTGCCTGGTTTGTTGAGTTAAATAATTATATTATCCTTTAACTCACAAAAAGTTGAAAAGGAAGGAGGTGCATGCAAAATATTGACTTATTAGATTTCATATGGTATACAAGCTTTTTTAATCAAATATTTTTATATTATTTTTTTTTCAAGATCTAAAAATATGTTCTATTTTCCTATATATACTAGTCTTGGAAAACATAAAACTTGCATATTAGTTTCCTTACAGCTAAAGGGATTTACAAACTGCATCTACCCAGCCCAGGGTTTAGACAATGATCCAACTAGTGAATGATGCTATTATTACAGCCTATTACCCTACCAAGAATATGACTGTTTTTTATTTTTTATACGTGTTCAGTATGTTTTTGGACTGAAATTCTAAGAGAAGTGTCAATTTCTGATAAAATATTTATTGTCCTAAAGTTTTACACACTTCATGTTTTTAAAATCTTTTAAGGTTTACAAACGGTCTTCATCCAGATACGTTCAATTCCACTATCAAACCATAAAATATAAAACCAAAACAAGCTTTCTATTTCCACACTAACAGTTAGCCAAGACTCTTTTGTGAATCAATGGCTGCAACAATTTGTTTTCTTGCCATCCTTTTAAAAGAAAGAAAAATTATTAGGTTGATGCAACCCTAACATTTTAACTACTAATTTTAAATTATAAAACGAGGTTTTGATTAAATAATCCACTGTATTCATAGTGTTTAACTGATGTAATATTATATTAAATAAAATAATAACAAAGTTATTCTATTATTAAATTTAATCACCCAACACAAAAGTAAGATATGTCACAACACAACCCTAAAGATAGTTTACACGCCTGACGCAAAGGGGCGTTGACTGCTGGGTCTATTCATGGTGTATATTGTGACAAATTACTTAATGTCGGCAAGGAGTGATTGACCTTGACTGAAAATATAGGATGCTAAATATACAAATGAAACAAGCCGCTTGAATAGTGGAAAGTTCTCTATCCTTCTTAAGTCGTGTATGTGTCTTGAACATGTTTATCAATCACCAACCTCAAAAACAACCTGTCAGCTCAAAATTCATGGATTCGCTCTTTCTTAATTATTCAATTTCTTTGTTTCTTTTATTATTGGTAAGGCTCTGCCCCTATGGGGGAACTAAATCTAGTACAGACATTACTTCTCATGGATTAAATAAGAAACTTGGTAGAAAATTATCTAAAAATTATAATATTATGCATTTTAAACAGTTCAAAAACTTATAAAACATAACAATTATAAAACGTAAAAAGTCTAGTAGTTACAATACTAATTCATTTTGTACATTTAACAAAAGTGTTTACAATGTTGTTGTTATATAAATTCTTTAACCATTTGTGATTATTATTTTCTTATTACAGCATTCTGTGATGTGTTTATATAGCATATAAACTTTTAGTTTTATACAATCTTTTGTAATGTCATTATATGGTATCATTAATTCAAGCATTATTAAGAACTTTACAAGTATAAATAAGAGAACGAAATTAGTAGAAAAATAGAGCTTATGCATAAATTTGAAGATGATCATAATTGTTTACTTTCAACTTAAATATGGTTTATACAATGAAACTAATGAAATGCTTACTACTAAACAATTTATCAAGAAACTGTTAGATAGTATATTTACATGATAACAAACATCTCATCAGTAATAAAGCTTTCATAAAATTAAACCACAACATTTGTTCCTTTAAAGTAGCAACCTATATAGTGATGTATATAGTCACATAAATCCTTGATCAGCATAACACTCACTTAAACATAGCAACTGTTCTAAAGATTCGGATAACTCTGTGGATTCTAATCCTGATGATGTGAACTGAAAAAGAGTCCGAATATTGATTCTCTTTGCTTCTGTGTGCAAGGAACTTAACATGTCACCAACATTTTTCGTACTGTGCAATCCCGCAAGTACAGGTACATGACTCACTTCTGGAATGAATAAACATGACTTAATTAGTATTCTAATTATGCATGATCATTGTAAAATAATGTGTACACATGAGTATAGCATGAGTATATCAAGAGACTACTGTTATAAAAATACTCAATGTAAGGTTGTTTTGTTTTTCAATTCCTTCTATTAGCTCACACCCTCCTGATATATATCTTGTACAAATTTTCAGTCGTTAATAAAATACGTTTTTATTCATTAAATCAAGTTCAAATACATTTTTTTTAAACCTATAGAGGATGACAATTGATGCTAATAAAGTTATTTCAAATTTTTTTTCAATAATTAAATTATAAAAATTTAGGGGGTCTATCCGGATTCAAAGTGAGAATCTTCATTTTCCAAGTCCAGTGCTTTGGCACTGCACCAACTCTAGAATACCTATAAATGTTTTCTCAAAGATGTATATGAATTTTTTCCTCCATTTGGTTGTCATCGAAATCTTCACTGTACAACCTTAAAATGTTGCCATGGTTAACACAGAATATCATAAATAGTACTCTAAAGTTAAAAATGAATGAAAAGAATAAAATAAAGAAACAAACTTGAAATAAGCAAACAATGATAAAATTTGTATTTGTTGACCCCAGTAGGAATTTATTTTAAAAAATTTTTTTATATTGTTCATATGAAGGTTGTCAAAGGAAGGCTTAAAATAATAATTAAAGTAGACATAAACCTCCCTAGTCTGTGTATTGAAAGATTACAGTTCACAATGGTACGGTAACTTATAAGTAAATAAATAACTGCACACAAACTCACAAAACAATATATTTTATTGTCATAATGCGTTTCAATGACTTATGGCATCATCAGTGGCACTTCTATAAATTTACAACTGTCATTTGATGACACTAATCATTTAAACGCGAATGATAATCAAGTATATTGTTTTGTGAGTTCGTGTGCAGTTATTTATTTATTTGTAACCTTAACTCACAAGCCAGATCAATTATTACTTGTACGGTAACTTATCTAATATAAACCAGGTCTAAAATAAATAAGGTTGAAAAGAGGTTTATACTCACTAATTTTCCAAAATCTTTGAAATTACACGTTGAATGTGCAAAACTGTATGTATGTTGTACTTTTACGGCGTGAGTTGTATGTGTTATTTAACTCTGGTACTGAAAGTGAGTCGAATAGCTGACTAATGTATTTGATTTCAAACATTTTGCTTTCAGGAAAATATTGCATTCCAGTATTTCACAATGTTCTCAAAGTCATTTATGTTCATTTCCAACAAACAAACAAATATCTGAACAGCACAATTTCTTACTTAGTGTGGTCAAACATAATATATTTTTTATAACTTATAACATTTTTACTTTAGTGGTGTTTTTTTTACTCCTAACCTATTTATTACAGTTCCTTCTGGAGATAAAATTATAATTATATTCCAAAGTGATATACAAATGTGAGAAGAAACTTAAACATAACGACACAATTTTTGTCTCTTTGTTTTTATTACATTTTTTTAAAAAATCTGTAATTTTTCTACGTAGGTAAAGGTATATAATAGTATATATTTTATGAAAGCTTATTTTATCCTCCTTATTTTTCTATACAGATAGTTTTTTCAACAATAATTAAACATTTTTAAAAATAAAAAAGCTTAGTAAGTTTTTGTCAAGGTGTCCAGTATGTGTTTATGAAATAATGTAATATAACCTATGTGTAAAACAGTTGTTCTACAACATAACCAATAACATAAAATCAGCTGTTACATGTAATCATGTTATCATTTAATTCACTTTGAGGTGACTCATAGCGTAATCTGATGGAAATTATACTGTCGCAAAATTGTATGTTTATGTCCATACAATACGTTTTTGTAGGCGTCACTATAGAACTTTTCCCTTCAAAAATGCAGCAAAAATGTTACTATTAATTATAGATTAAAAACCCCTGTGTTAAGTTTCCCTTTTAGTATTGTTCTTGTAATTTAATATTTATCATAAAAGATAATGGGAATTAGGGAAATATTATGTTCTTTCCCAGAAAGAGCAAAAAACCAATATTTAGTAGTAAGGAAAAGTATGTAATTTCATGACATCCTTCATTGGTTACAAGACTATAGTAAAATGTATCAAATTACAATTAAATATTGTATTATACAAACATTTACTAACCTGTTTCTTTCACTCTGACTTCTGTATCTAAAAATCCATTGGCCGTAATATTGTCATTAAATATGTTTGGAAAAGGTGAAGCAGTTGAAAGTGGTGTATTTGCTGTAGAAATTATATTCTTTGCAGTCGTTCCACAAAAAGACAAATAGGCTTGTATTAATTCATTTATATTGTGACAATGATAAGCTGGATTACTTTCATCCAAATATGATACGTCACTGAAAAATGTTTTTGCAAATTATTATAAGAAAGACACATTTTGAAATAAAATTAATAAAAGAACTTATATTTTTAAAATTCAAACTCTAATATTTGTTTATTGTTTCAAGGGTTTCGAAGAGGAAGATTCAAAGCACTTTGACTTTAAAGCATATTTAGGTCATATTGCCTAATTGATCAATTGAAATGAAACAGAGAGGAAATTTCTGGCCAATGAATACTTGAACAGCATTGAGATCTGATAAAACAAGAGTTGGTTAAAAGACTAAAGAAAAAGCTGTTTGTTTTCTCAACTTGTAACTCATAAGGCAAGTTTTTCAAATTTTGTTTACTCATTTATCATCTTTAATACAAATCATTGAACATGTATAAATATAATAAGTTTTTTATTCAGTAACACTTACAAATGAAAAAATGAGGGTTGTCATTCATAAGAAGTAATCCTTTTTAAAATTCACACTGTGACAGAGACATTTTAAGATTTATAGGTTATGGTTAAGTGGAGAAACAAGATTAGAGTAAAGGCGAATGATTAGAGATAAATTATGTGAATCAAAGATGAGTGTCAAGTATTACAAAATATCTTATATACAGTGTGTACCAAAAAGAATGAACCGATTTTAAATAGATTATTTTTTAGGAAGAAGGGCTTAACACTAACAAATTTCATACTAAATTACTCACAAAAGACATAAGTTTATAAGTATCCATCATAAATGTTCAATATGTCCAACATTGGCTGCACGGACGACATCTAGCCGATAGCTGAATTCATCCCAAACTGAGCGTAGGTGTCTTCTGTCACTGAAGCTACAGCAGCTGATATTCTGGTTTTTAGTTCATCAATGTCACGAGGTAAGGGAGGAACGTAAACACGTTGTTCAACATATCCCCACAGGAAAAAATCGCATGGTGTTATGTCAGGGGACCTAGGAGGCCACGAGTGTAAAGCCTGGTCTCGCGGTCCTGTACGCCCTATCCAACGTTGAGGCAAGTTGGCATTGAGGAAACTGCGCACGTTGTTTTGCCAGTGCAGTGGTGCTCCATCTTGCTGATATATGAAATTGTCAAAATCAATAAGTTGTGGGAATAACCAGTTCTGTAGCATTGCAAGATATGATTGTCCTGTTACAGTTTGTTCCTCAAAAAAGTAGGGTCCATAAACCTTCCTTTGCAAAACAGCACAAAAACATTCACTTTTGGTGAATCACGTTCGTGTTCAATTGTTTCATGAGGATTTTCGAGCCCCCATATACGCACATTATGACGGTGAATCTTACCGCTAATATGGAATGTTGCCTCATCGCTGAATAGTGACGAATATCTTGTCTTTTGCGATATCTGCAGCTCGGGTGCCTGTCATCCACATATTGGTCGACTTCAGTTTGTTTGCATCTCGCGACCAGAACTCTAAGCATTGTTGTTCAATGAAAGGATATCTCGATGGTAAAACAACCAACAAGAAAATACAATGTTTTCTCTAAATCATATTGCTCTTAGAAAAGGAATACTGTTAATGGGTTGAAAAAACATTAGGAAATTGGGGTTAATACAAGCTAGTTCTGGTTTAGTGTGAATATACAGTGTTTGTTAGACAAATATTTAAAGAATATAAACAGACTTCTGTTAGACGTAATGGTTAAACAGATTTTTATTGAAGAAAGTAAGTATATCCAAGAGAAAACATTAAAAAGAGGTTGCTTGACATCAACAAATATTGAAAAACAAAAATCGTATTAAGTGACAGATAGTGTATGAAAGAACTACATCGCAGGGCACAGATTAATCCAGAAAAATAAGATTATTGAATGTCTGGCTACTATACACTTGGAAAGACCACATGAATTCTGTTAACTGTAGTGAGAAAGGTTCTGCAAAACTTAATTGGAGTAGTACAAGAATAATCCAGAAACATGCATCTTTTAGAGAGATCTAGAAATTTGTGTCTTAAAATGAAAATGTATAGAAAACTGTGAAAGGAAAATACCTTTGTTTACTGTTGAGTTGAATCAAAATCAGTAACCCTTATTTGACAAGGAAACATAATCATGTTACAGAAAGGATATTTCAGTTTAGATGACTGAGTGATTTTTATAGAGGCAATTGTCTATGTTAAAGTACATCTGGTTGTAAAAGAGAAGTGAACATAATAACAAGTAAAATTGGTCAATAAGATAATAGATTACTGGTATAAATAAATACAAATTGGAGAGAACAGGAATGCAGGTAAAAGTGACTCTAAGAAAATAGCTTGCAGGCAACTTCTTCATAGATTTCGTTTCTTTAGTCTATGAATAAAATGTAATATTTTTATTGTTAACAAAGTTTCACATGCACTTTTCACATGTTTTAAATAAAGAAATCATTTCTTTCCCATTTTAAGAAAGATTTCAATCCTATTATAATGTTTCCAAATGTTGTGGGTTGTAGCTCAGCGACTGACAGGCAGAGATAATTTTTGAATAAATAATAATTTTTGGATTACTGGAAGGACAAGTAGAGAATTGTAAGACAATAGAGACAGCTGTACTTAAAAAAATTACAGTTAAAATTGCAAAAGACAGTTATATAACTGTTGTCAATTGTGGGCATAATTTTAAAAAATAAACAACTTACAATAAACACCTTTGTGTACCATATAAAAAAATACATTTATCATAATTTTCAATTCACTGTTTCAATTTGGTATCTGAAGAACCACTATGTTACTGTTTCTATAGTAAGTAATGAGATATTAAAAAATAGGAAATGCTATACAACAATAATCACTGTTAAATACTATATTAAAAGAAAGTAAATTTATACTCACTTTTTCAATCTGGCTTCTGGAACACCTCTTAACGAAAGTGCCTGTATACAAACATTATCTTTTTCTACATTGCCAACATTACAGTGAGGTGTAATGCTATGGAAAAGAGGTCCTTCCCATTGCTCTAAAGTCTTTAGAAGTGAAGATGACTTTTGCATCGGGAATGGTAAACTTAAACTGGCAGCCACAGCCACACGACCACCTATTCGCAAATTATTTGTCAAATCTGACAATCTAATTTGATTTGAATGCAACCTATATGGAAGACTAAGAGTATCTAGAGCTGAGGCTATAATGCTACTGGTATGGTACCACTGGTCAACCTAGAGATTTGAAAATAAGTTATGTAATTCTGTAATTAAATTTAAGAAAACATTTGTAACTAATATTTTAAATACTTTACTTTATAATAAATACAAGATTTTGAGCGTTATATGTACATTAAAATATATTTATTATTAATTTCATACACAAATTATGAGTGCTTATGTAATGTGTGAATTTGGTGCTTTCAATACGTGAGGTAGCATGTAAAAAAGGTACCTTCAAGGTACCTCAGCAAGTGTGGTACCTTCAATCGAAAAGGTAGCATTGCGTGATGAGTTACAAAGAGAGTTATTGCTCATAAAGTAAGAGAAGAATCAGATACACAATAACATTTTATAGCTGGTCACTCGTACGCCAGTTTGCGATCAATCGATAGAAATCAAATAGCTAGCCCTATTCAAAAACATTGGTTTTTGTAGTGCGTGTTGCATAAAAGGCCACCGCTAAGAAATTTAGAAAACTAATATACGTAAATTTATTCAAAACTTTATGTAAACTATCTGGTTAATATGACAAATCAAATAAAATAATATTTATAGTGGCCTTCTCAAATCTACATTAGTGTAATATAAATACTATACCTCATATTATAATGTTTGTAGAATGGTCTTTTGCTTCCTCTACCCTTCCCCCTAGATGTGCTCGCCCTTCAAGGTCGCTTGCCAGTTTACGTGTGACCAGCTATACTATTAATGTGTATGGGCTATTTACAGGCAATGTTTAAGGAGTTCTTAGCCTACCACTTAGTGTTTTATATTTTTGTTATTTCTATAAACTTTTGACACTGCCGCTACAGGCGGAACACTCGTCATATTTATATAATTATGCTGGTAATAAAACTTATTTCATATTTAAACACTATTTATTACTTCACATCTTTCTTAAAACAAAACTCTAAACAAAGAACTGAGAAAAACTAAAACAATTACAAATCATCTGTTAATTTATATAATGTTCTTTTTCTTTTTTTTCCATAGAGGATTGTCATAGAGTATTATATTATTGCATTCACAACATACTCCCACCTTTTGAGTTATGGTTTAACTCAAAACATTAAAAAATAGTATATTGTTAAAAGATTAATCAACAAATTTTTGTGGAAGCTTAATTTGTCTGCCACTTCTTGAATATGTCACAATTTTATTTTCTTTTTGTCACATTATCTTCTTCCAGGTGTAGTTCATGTTCATTGGTTTTTGTCACTTTTGGTTTAATCTTTTCTTTTAATTGTTCTTGGATGGTTTCTTCTTGCATTTCAAGAGGATATAGTCTTTGTATTGGTCTCAATAAACTTCCAAAAGCAGTCTTCAATTGCACTAATCTACACACTCCATCTCTACTAATGATAGTCTTTTCTATCAGTCCTATTGGCCAATCAATTCTTTTTTTATTTTCAACTTCAATCAGTACTAATTCTCCAACTTTCAACTGTCTGCCGTTTTTCTTACTTTTTAAAGCTAATTGTCCTAAATACTCAATCCTAAATCTTTTTCGCAATGCTTCTCTCAGGTGTTGTCGATAACGTACTCTCTTGTTAAGACTTTTTGTATTTACATGGTCACAATCTGGAACTCCAATTTCTTTTAAGTCATGTAAAAACATATTTGGAGTAATAGCAGTTAGGTCTGAAGAAGTTTCAGATAAATATGTCAAAGGTCTAGAATTCATGATACTTTCACAATCACATAAGATTGTCTCCATTTCCTCATAATCCAATGACGTTTTGCCCAAGGTTTTGCGAAGCAACTGTTTCATGAGTCGGATGAGTCGCTCCCACCATCCGCCCCACCATGCAGCAGAGGGAGGGTTAAACCTCCAGTCAATTTGTTGGCATGAGCTATATTTTAAGATAGCATTCCAATCTAGAATTTTAAATGCCTTTTCTGTACCTGTGAAATTGGTACCATTGTCACTATATATTATTGATGGTCTTCCTCGCCTTGCAATAAATCTTCTAAGTGTATCTATAAATGCTTCGACAGAAAGAAACTTTACTAACTCCAAATGAACAGCACGGTATACTGCACAAGTGAATATGCAGATCCAAACTTTACTGCCATCTCGTAGAAACAAAGGTCCCGCAAAATCAATTCCAACCACTTCAAATACTGCGGCATCTCGTACTCTACTTTCAGGTAAGGGTGGAGTGATTGTTTCTACATTTTTTGAATTATGTCTCTGACAAGGAATACATTTTTTCAAAGTATTACTTATTGTTTTTCTTCCTCTCAATATCCAATAGTTTTCTCTTAATAAACTTAAGAGACCTTGAACTCCCACATGACATGATCTCTTATGTATTGTAAGAATAAGAATATCTACAATGTCATGTTTTGATGGTAGAACAACAGGAAATTTAAAATTTTCCAAATCCTTTCTTTCTGTTAATTTTGTCTTTAGCCTTATAATACCATCAGCAGCCATAAATGGTGACAATGAAGCCAATTTAGGCTCCCTTATTCCTTCAAATGATTGCTGTTGAACAATTCTAATTATAAAATTGTTAGCTTCAATAATCTCCTTACATGACAAAACTTTACTCACACACTTTTCCTTCTTTGAGGGGTTACAATTATGAATAAATCTCAGCAACCATGCAAAAACACACACAATCTTATCAAAATCATTTGAAAAGTAATAAAACCAATCTTTTGGGTAATTATTACTTAAAAGTGAAGGTGTAGGTCCTTTCTTTTTTTCTAAAGAAATTAATTCTTCGTCAGGTTCAGGTTCATTTGATGGCCAGGTATCTTCAGGCAACTTCAACCATGACGGGCCCTCCCACCATCTGGAACTAATCAACCTGGAAACTGAACATCCTCTACTGGGCAAGTCTGCTGGATTCATAGTGCCGGGAATGTGCCGCCAAGATGTTCTGGAAGTGAGGCTGCAGATTTCTTCAACTCTATTTCTAACAAATACTCCCCAGTTTTCTTCTCTTTTAATCCAAGCTATTACTGTAGAAGAGTCACTCCAATAAAAAAATTTAATATTACATTCAAATTTGTTTTCATCTCTTAATTCTTGCACTACTGAAGAACCTAATCTAGCACCTATAGTAGCAGCCATTAGTTCAAGTCTGGGTATTGTCATCTTCTTTACAGGTGCTACACGTGACTTTGCCTGGATTAGCTGTAATTGAATACATGTACTAAGTTCAAAACGCATAAATACTGCTGTTGAGTACGCAAATTTGCTGGCATCACAAAATATGTGAACTGATACAGAAATGATTACGTCATCCACACCTTGTAGCCATCGTGGAATCTTCATCTCTTTTAATTGATCGAGTTCCTGAAACCATATATTGAATCGTTGTTTGATTTCTTCTGGTACTTCTTTGTCCCACCCACAATTATCTTTCCAGCATTCCTGCAATAATAACTTAGGGCATATGGAAATAGGACAAGTGAATCCAATAGGATCGAACAATCTGTGTGCAGTGGACAATATAACACGTTGTGTTACCAAGTTCTCTTCTAAATTTACTATTTTATGAAAACTCACAGAAATTGTGTCTTCTTTCTTGTCCCAGGTGAGACCTAGGACTGAAGCCTCTGTCTTGTCTTCCAGACCAGGTTCAGTATATTCCCATCCTCGCAGCTCAAACTTTCCCAAAGAAAATATTTGTATTGCTTCTGAAATGAACTGTTTCAAATCCCTTTCATTATTTACACCTGTAACACAGTTATCAACATAGAAACTTTTAAACAACTTTTCTATTGTACATTTAGAAAATTGATTGTCTTCAGCACACGGTACTAAATACTTCTGCAGGTGGTAGTTGATGACGGCATTGAGCAAAAATGGACTACTTGAGACTCCAAAAACAACTCTTCTATGTCGGAAAATCTTGAGTGATCCATCTGTGTTTTGCCACAGAAATCTTAGGAAATCTCTGTCCTCTTCATACAAACTTATTTGCAAAAACGCCTTTTTTATGTCAGCGATAACTCCTATTTTATAAAGTCGAAAACGTAAAAGCAAAGCTGGTATTATTTCAATTAAGTTAATACCTATTTCCAAACACTGATTAAGGGAATAGTAACCCTTTTCTTTAGACGAGGCATCAAAAACCGGTCTTACTGCAGTGGTGCTGTTTTCTTTTATCACTGTTCTATGAGGTAAATAGTGACCTTCATCCCATTTGCTTATTGGGATTTCCTCAATAACACCATCTTCCAGCCAATCTGAAAACACATTGTTATATACATTATATAAACTTTCATTTGTTAGCTTTTTCACTGAGTTTTCAAGCCTTTTTTTTGCAAGATTGAAATTTCTTGGAACTTCTGGGTGGTCTTCGGACCAAGGTAATTTGACTTCATAGCGTCCTTCTTCATCTACTCTCACAGTTTCCAAAAATTGTGTTTGAACAGAATGTTCAATTTCTTGTTTGCTTCTGGTCTGTAGTGGGTCTTTTATACCTAAAACATCCATTTCCCACAGCTTGCATATTGAATTACTTTGTACAAACATAGAAAGTGCTGTCATAGAACTAAATTCTTTACTTTCTTGAAATTTTCCTGTCAAAACCCATCCTAAATGAGTTTCAAGGGCTATAATACCACAATCTAGAACCTCTTTTCTTCCAGTTAGAAGTTTCCCATATATGTCAGCCCCAATTAATATCTCAATTGGACTGTCTGCATCCTGAAACAATTTAATACCTCTTTCCATCAGTTCATCAGTCCATCTTCCTGGTTTCAAGGCAGGAACATAAGTACAAATATTTATTTCACTAAGTGCCTTGAAATTACAAGAATATGTTTTATCTATACTTTGTAGTCTGACTTTGTAGCATGCATGATTGCGAGGCTTAGTGACCTCTCCTCCAAACAGGCCATGTAATAATGTTTCTTCACCACAAGTGTCATATTTCATTTTTTCAACAGTCGATTTCCTTATGTATGACCTCTGGGATCCACTGTCAAAAAGTAAACGCACATTGAGTTCTTTTGTGTCACTAACAGCCTTGACAACAAGAGTTTGCATGTAAACCTGATTGCCATTCACATTGGACAAGGAATTCTCAAAATTGGGCTCAGCTTCTTTTTCCTCGCATTTAGGTTTAATGTTAGACCTATTAAAATTATTCTGCAACTTTGAACACATAAGTGGTACATGTTTTCCATTACAAATAATACATTTAACAATAGCTCTGCAATGTTTACTTAAATGTCCTACTTTTGTACAAGAAAAGCAACACCTTTTGCTAGTAAGAATATTCTGCCTTTCTTCTAAAGACATGTCCCTAGCTTTAAAACAGTTTTCACTTAAATGACCACCGTCACAAAACACACACATCGATAACTTCGTCTTATCTGTGCTTACTGTAGACGTATTTGATTTTACATTTACAAGGCCAGCTGCTGTAACATTGCTGGTAGGCCTTCTTGTATTTTTAATATGCTTATCTTTACTTGCAAAGTCTCTTTTATATGAACTCGTAGGATTATCACCTGTTGATACTTTTGTTTTTTGTAAACCAAATCCCTGTTTAGCTAAGTTTATTCTTTCTTCTCCCTCCACTTCAATTTTCAAAAAATTCATTAGGCTATCTAGCCTACTTTTACTTTCTGACGCGGTCTCGTCCTGTTGAGAGTTAGGCCTACTTCTCTGCCAAGCTATTAATAAATCCTCCCTGAGACAAGATTCTACTAATGGGAAGAGCATAGCAGCGTACTTCTCCTTTGTTACACCTAAAGTTTCTAAACACCTTAGTTTTGACTCAATTTGATCATAAAGTGAGGAAATAGTAATTTTACTTTCACTGCTATTTAATGTTATTACAATTTTCAAGATTTCTCTTATGTAAAACTCTACTAACAGGTCATCTTTGGCAAAGCGAGATTTTAAATGTTCAATAGCCTGTTCATAACTACGTCCACATGGGGGAAAACTCTCGACAATTTCCCTAGCCTTAGTATTAGGGATAGTCGCTTGCAGGAGATACTGATACTTGTCATCAGAATCAATACAGGGGTCTTCATGGATTTTCTTAAATTGGCCCCAAAACGGCAACCAATCACTAATATCACCACCAAACTTTTTAAACTCAAGTGTGGGTAACTTAAATTTACGTTTTTCTACATTCACACTAGTATCTGTCTTAGGCCTAGCCTTGTCAATAGCCTGTTCAACTAAATACTCAACTATTTTAAACTTGCCTGAGTATTCATCGGCAGATTCTACCTCATTTTCTAAAACTTCAGTAGATGCATTTTCATTTAGTAAAACTTCAATAATTTCTCGGTCTAAGACCTCCAATTGATTATGTTTTTCACGTAATAGCTCTAAATTAGCTTTTAACAAAATCACATCATCTTCATTTTTTATGGATTCTAATAATGTATTGTGTAAACGTGAAAATCCAGTTCTAAACAATTTTCTTTTCTTTTTCAGAGCATCCATTATAAAATACTTACTAATGGATCATAGATTTTAACTGTAACCAAATTATTATCCTGTCACGGTCGCCATGTGTTATTTCTATAAACTTTTGACACTGCCGCTACAGGCGGAACACTCGTCATATTTATATAATTATGCTGGTAATAAAACTTATTTCATATTTAAACACTATTTATTACTTCACATCTTTCTTAAAACAAAACTCTAAACAAAGAACTGAGAAAAACTAAAACAATTACAAATCATCTGTTAATTTATATAATGTTCTTTTTCTTTTTTTTTCCATAGAGGATTGTCATAGAGTATTATATTATTGCATTCACAACAATTTTACTAATTGTGAATTATGTTTGTACTAGTACATTTTGCACAATTTTACTAGTACAACTTAATAGTAATTATAAATTAATCACTTTAAAATTAGTTTATGACTATCCAAACTGAGCATACAAAACTAATAACAATTTACAATACAAAATACAACACGACACCAACAACAAAGATAAACTACCAGCACCAGGCATATACAAATTAAACTGCAACAAATTCTACACTGGGCAAACAGGTCATAGCCTTAAGCAAAGAGTCGAGGAACACAAACAGAACACCAACTCAGCATTTTACAATTACATAAACGAAACAGGATACAAAGACATAGACATTTACCATAACCTAGAAATCTTACACATAAACAACAAAGGACTGCATCTACACGCTACAACACACTAGAACAATATAAAAATTTTCAGACTCACAAAAACACAAAGTATAAACATATTTAACGAACAAACCCTATACAAAGCACACATACTCTTTGATACTATCGAAAACCTGCCTTTAAAACCATCACCGGCTAACCTAACATCTCCAAGCAGAAGACATTGATGAAGATCGCCACATAGTGATCAAAAATGTTCTGTTTCATTAACTTTTTACAAATTTACAAAATTTTAAGTTCGGATAGTTATAAACTAATGTTAAAGGAATTAATTAAGATTCACCGAACGTAATGGACTACAAAATTCAAGAATTATAAAATACTTCAACATTTGAAATTGTTATATTTCTTTTGCTAGTATCTATAAAAATACATTGATTACAGAACGAAAGATCTTTTACTTTTCCTAGTGATGCAATTTCCTTTACAGTTGACTAGTTTCAAATGTCTATATATACTAGATAGTTCTTTTAAATGGAGAAAATATGTTACATGTCAACTATAATAGATAACACTAGGAAAGTTAGAAAACGTAACAAGGGTTTCCTAGTGATGTAATTCCCATAACATTTACTGATTATATTACATTACTGACTCTATACATTGATTCTTATAAATATAAGCATCTCTTCAACCTTAACCTAGGATTGATATTTTATTTTGGCAATAGTTCTAGATAAGAGGGTCCAAGTTTAGACGTTTCTTGTCATGATATAACCATTATAATTTTAAACTTAGAATTCTAATATGAAATGCATTTAAACATGTGCATTTAAACATAGAATGGCCATTCTATTCGAAAGAGGGGAATTATCAAGTTTCATTTCACTACTGTTAGAGATTTTCTAGGACCAGCTGCAATCTGTAGTAAGGTTCTTTTCATTTTCACATGTTAACCCTAGAACATAAAGTCTTTTTCATCCTTTGCTTAAAAATTGCAAGAATGTGATTACTTGCTGTGTGTTTTATTGCATTTATGAAACTGAAGCCATTAACTGCTCAAAGAATGAGCACTAAAACAATACATTGAAAGATTCAAGAACCAAATTAACTTCTCAAATATCAACACTTGTTGGTCAAAAGAAAAGGTTTACATGTAAAGAAAATGTTTAAAAAAACAGTTACATAAAATTAACACAGATCTTGTAATCATTTCTGGAAAGATATCTATCCTTCAGTAATGGTTGTGGCGTAAATAAAGCATTAAGGAATAATTCAAGGAAGCAGTACACGAGCTGGGTTCATGCAAGTGAACACATTATAACAAAAAGGAGAAAAATAAACAATTTTTTATGAGTGGGTACTGAAAGCCTGGAGTTCTAATACAGCAGAGTTCTTTATAAAAAATTTTTTTAAATGTTGCAAATTAACCCTTTGATTAGCAACATGTGCCTGCCCTGATATGGCCCCTGGAAGCAACATATTTTTAAAGATTTTTACATTTTTTTTTTTTTACTTTTCTCCAATTTTTTAAATAATAATAATATTTGTTAATATTTATTTTTTTATTTACTTATTTTCTCATGTTAACCAAACCTTACCTTAGGTTTAATAATAATTTCTTTGCTAAAATTTATCTGTTAATTTTTTTTTTTGTAAAATACTTAATATAAAATACCGCACATATTTCGAAACGATCTGTAAACAAGTAGGAAAAACCATAGACTTTGACACAAAAGAACTTCTACATTATTTGATCACCTATTCATTGTAAACTACCGCACAAACTTCGAAACGAACTGTAAATACGTGGGAAAACCCAAAGACTTTGGACACAAAAGAATGGTGACTATTTACTGTTTGTAATATTTATACTCCAAATAGTTGCAAATATTTAACCTAGAATACAGCACAATACACAGGAAAACAAACTGTAAATGTACGGCAGTGATAATCTAAGAGAAACTATAGAACATACATACACAGGAATACTCCTGCTGGTCGCTGCACGATCTCACGTACTGGTACGTGAATGCTCACCAAAGGGTTAAATTATATGGATGGATACAGAGATAATATTTTAAGGGAAGAGGAATGGGAATTTCAGTATGTGGAGGAAGACTACAGTAATAGAAGTGAATGTCAGGATATCAAAGATGTTGCAGAATAAAACTCTGTGATCCTCAATATTGTGCTCTTGGAATTCTGTGCAATAAGTAAAATAACTTTATGTTTTACAATAATTTGTTTAGTATTTTTGTTCAGTAGAAGAAGTCTTTCACAGGTAGGGAAAATTAAATTGATTGTGTGATTATTCACGTGTGTCCTTATTTTTTAAACAACTTAAAAATTACTCTGGGATTTCAGTCAGTCAGAGAAGGAGAAGGTTTTGTGGCACCCCGAAGTTATGCAGCATCTGTCACCGACAATGGCTGTACGTAGGAATATGGAAACAAGGCTTTTGGTAGGGGCTGGATGTAGGAAGGGCATCTGCAAGGCAGGACGTTTTTTGAGTGGGACGGTAATAAGGATTTTATTCTGGGGGACTATGTTTACTTTAAACATTTGAACTCTGGGATTTTTCTAACCGGATGTCTTATAATTGGCATCAATGACTTTTTATAACCTTCTTGTGCAAAACTTCATGATAAACTTCGGTGTTGTTTTTATAAGGACCAATATGGTAATAGTAGAATAAATTATACGCAAAATTATCACAAAGGTCTTACTTTATAATTGAGATGTGGTATATTTTGATAACTGCCAGTCTCTCTCCAACACTGCCCTGCACAACTTAAGGGCGCAAACAAACTAGTATGTTCTGCAAGTGACGACATACTTAAAGCTAGATTGATGACTCTGGCACAATTCTGTTTATTTGTTGAATCAGGAAATATTGCAGGGATGCATGGAAAAGCTAATACTGCTTTAGTGGAGTATTCATCCCTAAGATATTCCAAATTACTGGATGCAATTCCAGAAAAACCATTGTACGCATCTAACAACACATGAAATCCCTAAAAATAAAACAATAATTTTAATTAACTGGAAACTGCAACAGAGATAAACATTTTATAAAGTTTTCTTCAACAATTTTTAATGTGAAAATCAAGTTATTCAACACCATTCTTAGTTAGAAAATAGTTTGTCATTAATTCTAAATGCAAGATAGCTTTTATCATTGTAATAGTTTTAGAAAACAACAGATTTATATACAACTGTGTTAACAAAAGTTATTTTTTTGTTTTCTTAAAAATTATAAACTTTTTATGGTGAATTATCACAATTAAATATACCAAATGACCAATTTTCAATTCTATAATCTAACTTTTCTTTAAATTAAACTTTGCAGCCAAAGTTTTAATAAATCAGATTATTTGACTCACATATCAACCGTTTTTTATTTAACAAAATTTTGTGATTGTCTAGGCAAAACTTTGCTTTGTCTAGTGTTTTGAACTCCTTCATTCTTCTTAACTGTTATTTTAACAAACTGACTTCAAACCAGTTGAATTCTACAAATAAGTTCTCAATGATATGTCACTTGGAACAGTTGAATTCCAGATATATTGTCAACTTACTTATCTTTGTTTATTCTAAGCTGTAACTCTTAGGGATAGTTGTTTTGTTTACTATTTCACTTCTAACAGTGTGTAAGAAATTTAATTCCTGTGTAGTTTTCAGAACTGGGTGTTTTTGTCCTGGTCCTATAAATATTCTTAAAGGTATTTTTCATATCCTTATTGATTGTATTTACAGTTTTAATATTTGTGAAGTGCAAAAACATTTTTTTACAATGATTGTCTATTGTTCAGTAGAATATACATTGAAAATATAATGAAAAGCATAAAAATAGCAAACCCTTTTCAAATGTTCTGCTTGTCCCACAAAACTTGCACTGTATGGTATAAAACGCTTTGACAAATCCCAAAGCTAAAAAAATATAAGAAAGAAAGAGTCGCAGATATTGTAAATACTTTAGTTTTTATACATGTATTAATTAAAATAGTTTCTTGAGTTAAAATACAACAAAGATTTTCATGCTATGAAAAAAAATCATATTTATTATTGTCGATTTCATAACGAGCTGTGATCCACCCTGACCTGTCAAGTTCAACTGGCACACTATGATTTCACTAAAAGGGGGTAATTTACATCCAATTATGAAACCTCACCATATTATGTTGCGGTAAAACTGGTCAAAGTTTGCCATAGTACCATAGTTTTTTTGAATCAAGGCAGACTATGGATATTGGTAGTGTGGTAGTAAAATAATGGGAAGTTGGTGCACTGTGCCACACACAAACTCATTAGGCTTATGGTTGGCTAAACATCAACCATAGATCATAGCAGTAAAACAATTTAAAATTAGGTTAAAAGATATTACATTCAGCATTATTAAGAATATATTTTGTACGATGATTTGTTCTTCTTAATGGTAACAACTATTTTTAATTATTAATTAGATATATATTAAAAGTAAAAGTTTATTTAAAAATGTGTTATAGTACAATATAATTTTGTTTTTTAACTACAGACAGATAATTTATAAATTCCTAAATAATAATAACGTAGAAAACAAACCTGCAAATTATCACATTCCTCCATATAGCAACGAATACGGTTTGTAAATTCATCTTCAAATGTGGGATTTTTCCATACTTCTTCACCAATTTTAAAATTATCAAAAGGGGTTATCTCACCATTATGTTGATACTCATTAACGAGAGATATATTACGAGGATGGAGGTGAATGCGTAAGTAATCGGACCATACTTTTATAGAATCTTCAAGATAGTAACGTTTTGGCATAACCAAACCTTGCTCCTTCAAACCTAAACAAATTAGTCTGATTTCAAGATTTTCTGTTCACTTAAAAACTCATTAAAAAATAACAAAAACTAATAATGTAATCTCCTACAGGGTATTTTATGAAAGAAATATTTCTATAAAACAATTTTCCATAATAAATTAATACAAAGTTTTTTTTTTAATAAACCAAATATAATTTTTAATGTATGATATTAGTTTTTCAAGAATCGAACTTGTTAACTTTCGAAACGGCACAAATTTAACCGAGGGTTACATTATAGTAATATTAAACTATTTCAAAAACCGGTTTGAACATTAAAAATACTTCTTACCATTTCAAACTTCTACCAGGTTAGTTTTTTAGCTTGTTTTGGATGATAATTTCCACTACATAATATTCTAATTTTTATAAATTTATTTATTTCATATTTCTTTACAAGAAAATTTTCTACAAACTTGTCTAAGCAATACAATATAATATAGAGTGAGCCACGGAAACTTCCTGATTTGTATTTCGTACAAAGAAGCCACATGTGGTAGGAAAAGGGCAGGGAGTGTTTAATATTAAAGGCTAGGTAATTAAGTTTTTTTCCCGCCTAGGCAGTTGCAGCTATGCACTGGAAAAGAGAGGAGCATGCGTTTTGCCATTGAGGCGTACTTTTCTAATGGCCATTCCATTATCTCTACTCAATGAGCATTCTGTACTCGGTTCCATATTCATCCTTCAGGTCCGGTTCCTGATCGGAAATCTATTGTTACGTGGGTGAACACATTTAAGGCAAATGGAAGTTTGAATGTAAGTTGGTCTGGAGGTCAAAAGTCGATAAAATTGGTCCTTATTTCTTTGAGGAAAACGAATAGTAACAGTGACTGCAACTCGGTACACAAAAATGATTGACGCCTTTTTACTGCCAGTGGCTGAGATGAATGTCAGGGATGTCTGGTTCCAACAGGATGGTGCCACGCCACACAGCGCGATGTTCAATGAATCTTTTGAGACAACATTTTTTAGAGCGCCTCATTTCCTTGAGAGATG
Organism: Prosapia bicincta; assembly: GCA_036971475.1. Taxonomy (NCBI): domain Eukaryota; kingdom Metazoa; phylum Arthropoda; class Insecta; order Hemiptera; family Cercopidae; genus Prosapia; species Prosapia bicincta. Next base: position 199,295,497 of record JBAIZL010000001.1, on the reverse strand, counting down.
ACCTTCTTTGGCCGGCCCGATCCCCTGATTTGCCTCCATGCGATTTTTTTTATGGGGTTATTTTAAATCAATTGTTTACAATGACCGTCCAAAGACCCTGGCTCATTTAAAGAACAAAATACACCAATCCATCGCCAACATACCCGACAATATGCTTCAGTGAGATGAACGGAACTTAAAAAAGCGACAAACTCAATGCATTGACAATGAGTGCTGTCATTTGTCCATTGTCATCTTTAAAACTACTTGATACAAAAATTCTTGTAATGTCTTTTACAATAAAATTTTTATTACAATGAACCCTACTAGTTCTTTTTTTTTATTGAGCTCTCAAATCAGGAAGTTTCCGTGACTCACTCTGTTTTTGCTATTATGAATGCAAGTATTTATGACATTACGAGTACAAACACACTGCAGCAACAATGTATAAATGAGGATCTTTATCATTGTTTTTAGTTTACTAAAATTAAACATTCACTATTTTAAGTGATTTCAAGAATAATTTTGTTCAGCCATTTTGGTAGGTTAACTTCCAGAAAAATAACTGACTATAATATTTTAGACATAAATTTAACTGATAAATAAATAACAATAACCCTTGCTACAAATATTTAAACACCCTTGATGTACATTTCGCCAACACAGTTAGCATCATCAGAAGGTTACAAACATACTAAGACTAAAAAGAAACAGTACACCTAAAATCGCGATGGACTACTCCCACTCCTCCGCCCAGCAACCAGTTTGTTGACCTGTACCAGCGCTGCACGTGGAGCAGGACCACACCCACCACTGACTTGTGACAATAATAAATTATCATGTCAACTTGAACTAAACTATAAATACAGTTAAAAATCATGTATTTGGTCGTAACAAAGAGAATAAACTAGAACCAGGTATTGGGCCTTTATCAATGTTCATCAACAAATTTTGTCTTAGTTTTAGTCTTAGTATGTTTGTAACCTTCTGATGATGCTAACTGTGTTGGCGAAATGTACATCAAGGGTGTTTAAATATTTGTAGTAAGGGTTATTGTTATTTATTTATCATAATTACGCTACTGTGCTCTGATAAAATTTCATAAATTTAACTGAATTTAAAAACAGGCTTCTTGGATATGAAGTTACCAAAAACTAGATTTTGATTTTTATCTAGTGTAAATGATGAAAATCCTGTTTCTTATATTATTTATATTCGGTTTTTAAGCTAAAAAGTTCTTAGATTATTCTTGCCTTGCAGGGATGTAGTTGAAGTTTAGTAGGCTAAAGCTAGGATAAGTTGTCATGGATCCCTCCAGGTCTAAAAGCATAATATATGTAGATTGTACCTCCCCCTCTATGAAAACAAGATAAATCATATCTGCTTATAGACTACTAATATGGATTTCCTGGTACAGGGAGATGGTGGAAAAAAAATCCTGGCTTGTACTTTACTGAAGGTAGTTTTGTATTATGCTAAAATCAAGAGGGTGTGTACCACTTACCTCTGTGCCCACTTGTGTATATCTTATAGACAGTCTAATAATAGTTATGAGTTCAGTTACGAGTTACTTCCACAGTTACGAGTTACTTCCATATCAGTCTGCCTGTGGTAACTTTAACATTATGCTTACCCAACATTATGTGGTAACTTTAACATTATGCTTACCCAACATTATGTGGTAACTTTAACACTGTGCTAAAACAGTATAGTATCCAAGTGCTTTTTTTAAAAGGAAGGGAATGCTGTTAAAAATAAACCTCATTCGATCCATTTTTCTACTAAAGGAGCAATAAAAAATTGAAAAAATTTACAATGCTGTTTAAAAAATATTTTGATAAATAATTTATTATTGGTTAATATTTAGACACTAGAGAGCAAATTCAAAAAGTTCTCATTCCTGGATAAATATTTGTCCTTTCGGATCCTAAACAATAATTTTAACAAAGAAAGTAAAGGAAAGAATAGATTTTTAAACAAAGATGGAAGTAACTTAAAATGCATATTTTTGTTTTACTTACCTTCTGGTAATATTTCTTCAACAGACATGGCTTGTTCTAGATCTTGTAAGAATTCATTTTTCTCTAATTTTGTTACAGCCTGTAATTTGACTTTGTCATTTGACCACAGAGGTTGAGCAAGATTAGGCGGTTGAGGTGGGTCATATAAACCCCCATCCTCTGGTAATGTTCCCAAACTTCCTTTCAAGTCCACTAAAAGCATTCTAGGAGTAAATGTTATTTCACCCTATTGATAAGAAAAATTATACTCATATTAATTTGTTAATTTTTAAAATTCTATGAATATATTGCACAAACAATTTTAAAATCAATCAATTCTTAAATCATAAAAGTAATATTACTGTATTGTTACATGTATAGGGCAACATTTGTTCATGAAATAAATTGCTATAAAATTTAACTTTTATTTGCAGGGACAAAAATGTCTAACAAATCTTACTAAAGAATAGTCGTAGATAACAAATATAGCAAAATAATGAGATATATCATGTTATACGTTAGGTGACTTGTTACAGACAGTGTAAATATTGCAGACTGTAAAGTATTGGATTGTTTTGAAAACAAAATCCCAGCAAGATAACATGAATCATGATGGGATAGCTATGATATGAATTTAGAGTTAATTATAGAAACAAATAGGAAAGATCCAACAACTGTGCCACTACTAGTGGTCAATACAAAAACTACAGTTAAAAAATGGCAATTCTTCCAGGAAATCTTTTCAAAAAAAGTTGAACATGTAGAAACAATAGTAGTAGAGTATGAACTTGAAAATGTGAAATGGTATTGCCAATAACTTGTGAAATTATAATTTTAAAGTTTGTGAAATAGCTATTAAGCTTCAGACATAACTTTTTAACACATTGACTGCGGGTGGTAGAGATCCCGGCCAAGATGGCACGTCCCCAGATGCCCGTGGTAAGGGTTCCAACCATCTAACCATTGGTGATTCATTGGCTCAGTGTGCTTCTAGCATGTGGTAGAAGTGAATTTTGTCTTTGTCGTTCTTCAGGAAGTATCTTAGTGACATTTTATATGTGTTCGTTTCTCCATTCGTTTTTCATTTTGTTGTTTGAGATATAGTTTTCATATACTAATGATATGGTCACTTCGATCAACAGGGGACAACTTGAAAGGGAAAAACATTGCCTATAGTCACCTACAACCACTTTATGAAAGGTGTCGACCAGATGATATAAACGTAAACATTATGTTGGTACAAAAAAATTTTTGTTCATATGCTCCAAATAGTCATGATCAACGCTCACTACCTTTTCAACGAAGTGCAAGTTTCAACCAACAGGAAAAGAATGAAAATGTATGATTTTCACCTGACAGTGGTTGATTCTCTGCTTCCCGCCCTATCTGCTCCAAAAAACCATTGAAACGCAGATGTGACCCGCACGTACCTTCAAAATTAACTGAGAAAAGGTGCAACGGAAAAGGTGGCAAAACGGTACCATGTGTCATTCACATGGTATTCATCAAAACGTGTTGTATGACAGTGTGTGGAATGCGAAGGACAGCTAGGAATATGCATCCCAAAATGTTTTGATGATCACCACAGTAATTAATCATAACTAATCAAGTTGGGTGGGTTTGTGGGTCTGTATATATATTTGACTTAGGCATATTTTTATTCATTTCTCATTCTTTAATAACAATTTTTAATATAAATATAGACAGAAATTACTAGTTTTATCATAATATATGTGTTACAATGGAAAACTGGCCTTATTTAATACAAACCAGTGAAGACTACTTTCCCAAAATGAGCGTGGTAGGGATCCCTATCACAATTTTAAAATGGTTACCATGGGGATATTATGGTTTGTATCAACATTTTATCTTCATTTTTCTTCATTTCACACATTTTGGTAAGAAAATAAGAAAAAACGTTTTTAGCATTTGTCATACTACATTGCATGTATTTTAGCAGTCAATTTGTTAAAGAATGCTTAGGTTGGTGTGAATGGTATGGTGACAAGAAATTATAACTATTATGAACAATAAGTCTAGCGCAGCAGCTTCAAAATGCTCTCAGTGAAAATCTGTTTGGTTTTTAGTGTCGTATTACACCTGAAAATTTACGAAATTGGTGTAACTACTCATTTGATATGAAATCAAGACTGTATATTTTAATATGTCAATTAATGTAACAATAAATAGAAATAGAGAAAAAGAAATATAGAAAATGTTATTGTGAAGTAAACAAGAAATAAAAGATCCAGAATATCAATTATTATTCTAGGTGTACTGGCTGCTGCTACTAAGCTTTGAATGTGTGTCATATTAAAAAAAAAATTCCAACTGAAATAATAGTAAGAGAGGAAGAAAATGTATGGAGTCTACATACCAGTTTCTAAACTTTGGTGTTGTATTGATTAAAATTTGAATGGAGTAAATATTGAAACAGCTTTTAAAATAATAGATTAATATTAGATCTTGATGCATTTTATGAACACTTGACTGGAAATATAAAAAAGAGTCCCGTGAAATTAACACAAACCTAGTAATCCTACTTATTATATTCTTATAAAACCATAAAGACAAGAGTAAACCTGACAGACATCATAGGGATCTTGTACATTTAAGTATAAATGCTAAAATATATATTTTTTTTTTTTAATCTTTAGCAATTTATATATGACAAATATTCAGAGCATATTTGGTATAATCTCCTAATTATAACATGTGCCTCAATCTTTTTTCAATAAATGTTAATACAGAACCATAATTTTAAAAGAAATACCAGTTGATGTAAATCAAAATTTAACCATTTTTTTAACTCTATCTCCTAACATTATGCTTTATTCATATAAATACAATTTTATTGCAAACAATAACAAAATCAAAATATAATATTGAAAAATGTAAAACAGTTTCACAGTTCTTAATTTTTATTTCTTTGTTTCATTGTTAATATATTTATTTTAAATTAAATTTAACTATAAACATAATTGTGATCCTTTAAAAATCAGTCAAAATGTCAATAAACATACTTCAGAGTGAAGTGTATGATAGGTAATATTTAAGACGCATTTAAAAAATGTTTAATGTTTTAGTAATTATATCTATGATTAATTAAAAAAAACCCCATAATATACAGAACAAAAAGAATTAGCTTAAAAATCTAACCAAAATTATTTGCTTGATACAGTTCTGCTATTGACACTGGCAGTGCTTAGGTAAAAGATTTTTCAAAACAGTATTTTATAATAGTGGTTGTTGAAAAGTTTAGTTATTACTTATTAAATTGTTATTTAAGATAATTCCAAAGCCAATTGCTGTGAAAATGGTATGTACTTTAGTTTAAAAATTAGACTCATTGATTTTAAAAGAAACTTTCCTTAATAAGTTTTTATTTAGACTATAAAATTTCAATCTAAATGGGAAAAAATTAATTAATAATGTATTTAGGTTGTTCTTTAAAAAAACCACTATATGTTTGCCAATTATTATTGGCCAAAAAATATGTTAAAATATATTACCAAAATCACACTTTAAATATTTAGAGTTTTTTATTTATATAAACACAGTGTTATGGGTGGGAATATGATTTTTATATAACCTAGTTGTTTGAGCTCTCTATAAGGGGTTTTGTTTCATTATGCAAAAAAGTCTACAAGTACTTAGAAAATAATTCTTTGTTTTGCCTAATGTGTAGAGTATTTTGGATAATAATGTCTATTATAAATTTATAAACTATTTATAAATCTTGAAAATGGAAATAGTTACTAAAACACTTCCAATGTTTTACAACTATAGTGCTATAATGCCTATAATGCACTTTCTTACATTTGTTGAGGACGGCAGTTTCAGGAGACGTGTCCCACTGTCAACTCAGACCGTAACTGAACTATAGGAAATAGTTATAGTATTTAGTTTAAACTAAACAATGTTGTTAGTACTGATATACTTACTAAATACATGCTTAATAATAGTAAACCACTTACATTTTTAGTTTGCCCTTCTCGAAAGAGAACATCATTATTAATTTCAGATGGTGAAGTACCTCTATAGTCAAAACTACCTTCCTGAATAAATACAAAAAAAGGTACTAAACAGTTTCTTTTTCAATTATCAACTAAATCTTAATATTATCTAAAATAAATAAATATAATCATAATGTATAATCTAAGTTACATCTAGGTTTATAGAATCTGTATCGCCTTTACAATAATATATTGTTTAATGTTTAATTAATAATATAGACTTAATAAGTTGATAATGGTGTTCAAGATATTCAGTAAAAATTTAAACATGAAAACTTTTTAATTTAACAATTTGCTTATATTATAAGTTCTTTCTTTAAAAATTACTTCAAGTATGCTCATGAAATTATTAGATTCATTTTTATCTTGATATAAATCACTATAAAAAACACTATCAAACTAATTTACCTATTTACCATTACCTAAATGATTAAGTAAAAAAAAAGAAAAACAACTGAATACTATAATATAATCAAGATCCATAAAAAAATCTAAGAGGTTTTTCTTTAAAATTTGGATGAGATTATAAATCAATAATTAAATATGTAAAGTTATTGATTTGTATGGTAAAAACCAAATTAGATTATTTATTACAATAGGGAAACATTTTGAGTGACTAAAACGTTTCTTTAAATACTTGTATTTGAATAAATTTACATTTCAGTCTTCATTATTTATCAATTAAACAGATATCAACTGATAATTTTAAAAAATATACCTAGCAATATAACATGGCAAAAATAGTAAAACTTGATTGTGGGGTGTTACCAATTATCAGATACTTTGTAACTTAAAAAGCCATTAAACCTATTCTTTTAATGGTTTAACAGTTTGGTGATGATATTTTAACATGACACACTTTCTAAAATATTTTATAAAATGTCACACCTTAACCAATTATAAATATGGGTTCCTAATATTGGATAGGAAAAAAGCCAGAAAAACTATTAGGTACAAAAGAAATAATTAATGCTCTGTTGCACAAAATTAGGAAAACTTTCCTATAATGCTATTAATTTAAATTTTATTAATGAAAACATCTCTATATTACTTCTTCTTACTTCTTCGTACAGGCATCCAGCTCAACTGTAGCCGATGGTCCGATGTCCACGATATATATATGATGCTATGGCCCACAGGTTCTTCTTAACTAGAATATCTTGCCACTTTTTCACAATTGGTCTGAGGATGTCTCTTGTAGGTAATGGGTAAGGGCAGTTCAGCAGGATGTGTTCAATTGTTTCGCTCTCCACAACACAGAGCGCACACAACGGAGACTCTGTGAGATTAAAACGAAATAGGTACTCCTATGTCACCAGATGGCCGGTTCTTGCTCTGGCAGCAAAAGATGCTGTTGATCGTGCTACTTCCCTAAAGTTATCCTCGACTGGTGGTTCTGGTTGGAGCTGGTAAAGGTGTCGACCAGTAGACTCTTTTCCCCAATATTCACACCAAAGTTTTCGGAAAACTTCCCTGCTTACACTTTTGCAATGTAGCAGGGGGTGTTTGCCTTCATCTGTAGGTCCCATGGTTGAGACTATTTTCGCAATTTCATCAGCCTTTTCGTTTCCGGGTACTCCGCAATGGGCAGGTACCCATTGTGTTCTAGGATGGTTTTTCTTATTTCTGATATTCGAAACGAGTATGAACTTGTAGAGTTATTTAACAATGACTGAGGGCGGCTTTTGAATCCGATAGGATGCATATTTTTGAATTGTCCTTTAAATGTACACAGCTAGTCAGGGCTGCACTTATAGCCAAAAGCTCAGTATCCATCCTAGAATTGGAATTGGCTGGGATGTAAAAACAGTCTCCGTTTGATTCATTATAGTAGCTTGCCCCTGATAAGCTCTATATCTATATACATATATAAACATCTCTATATAAATACAAATTAATATTTATACAAATATATCGATATAATTTGTATAAATTGAAGATTACTAACTCAAAATGGTACATTTTAAATATGTATTTTTTGTTAAAGTTTGATCAAACAAAATCCACATATAAATGTTCTTCATTATTTTTTCTTTGACTTCCATCCAAAATACAATTCATGGGGCTATCAAAAAACATTCTTTTCACCTTATCTACTGCTCTCCTACACTTATCCAATTAATATAATAGATAGCAGTATATACATTTGTCGACTGCACTGAGTTTATCAGATGAAAGCAGAGAGAAGCAGCCTACATTTTCTGCTTTTCTGTAAGTCTATTGTATTGTTGTTACTTGACAGTATTGTATCTTGTTATATAGTGTCTAGCCTTTTCTTTTTTTTATACTAGTGTTGCAAGAAAAACAATATTGCATAATAAAAGCAGTGTCGGCCTTTCTGTTTTCTGCTTCTTTTCTTCTATTTATTTGACTCTCTTTACCAAGAGAATCTTGTATTTATCTTTTAAAATTCATTCTGTAAGTACAGATAACAATAGCAGATTTTCCAGCAGTGCATTTTCTCTGAGTCTTTGAAGATTTTGAAGATGCTATTAGCAGATAATCTCTATATTATTGGAACCCCATAGGAGCCTGAATATATTTTTTAATCGGCAAAGCCTATCTTGAAAATTAAGTAATGGAAGTAAAAGAATTTAATTATTCCTTTAAACTGTATAATTCATTACAATACGTCATGTATTGGTTTAAATATTTAACCTTTAGATGTAGTTAATAATGTACTTTAAATAACTTTAAAACCTATAAATATTTGTTACTGACACAACGTTAACACCAAGCAGCTCTCAACCTTACTAGAGGATGATGGAAAGAAAGGCCATTACTTGTTCCACTAGACTGTAGCATACAACATAACTAGAATCACAATATCCAATATTAGGCACCTATCCAATACTCAGCAGTCTCCCGATACTGATGCTCCAAAAGTTAAAATCATTGGAAAAAACAAAAATACCCTCTCTTTACAATATATACAAAACTCATAAGGTCGAGGTTGTTATTGTTATTCTATTTTATAATATAGTTTCAAAGTATACATTTAGAATGGGTTTGATAGGAAAAAACAAAATAAGGTTTTGTTAATACCCTAACTGGTGATGTATGATGTACACTTCATTTTGGTATATGTTGTTGCACTACAGTACACACGATGGAGGGCATTTTCCATTCCGCACAACTGTTAGCTCACTTTTTTAAAACTTTGTCTTTGTTTTATAATCAACTTATAATATCCAAAAACTATACTTGATTTTTAAAGTTTTGTGTGTGTTTGAAAGTATGATTAAACAAAGTAAACATGTCTTTCAAATCTTCAAGGCATTAGCGCCAATTTTTATTTTGTATCCATGTTGTATCTAACCAAATATAATTATTTTTGCAACATCAGTGGCACCTGGATAATTGATGAATATGCAATCTTCTTCTAAATGTTTAGAAATTATATGTTTAATTTTGTCGTATATCTATTTTTTGTAATAGTTAACACAGATATTACTAACCCAATTTATTTTACTTTAGTCCAACAGATTTTTTCCAATGTGTTACTCGAAAAACATAGTAAACAAGAAAAAAGTTATATAAAATCCAAACTATAAATAGTAGTTTAAATTTCAAAAAAAATACACACAATCCCAATGCATAAATACATCAAACTTAATAACATGAATTCTTCTTCATAATATACAGCACATTATTTCATTATACATTATGTTACTATTTATCCATTTTACAATCTATCAGTAAAGTATCTGCTAGGATGGTTAGAATCTGTAGGTTATTAAAAAAAATAATAACTTTGTTAATTTTATAAAAAGACGCTATTGAAATATGAGACGATAATATAAAAAGCTTTATTGAACTTTGTTTCGACCACACGAACAATTTTCATGGTTCTCATAAAGACTCAATACTAATTTTTATAAACATTCTTACAAAACTGAATATATTTGTAAAAATTAGTAATTTAAAAGTCGAAGTTCAAGAAGCTTTTTATTATATCATCTCTCATTCGACGGAGTCTTTTTATGAATTTAAAATTCAGACATTAGAGCCTATCGTTTTACTAACAGTGTTGATCCTATGGTTGAATGGAGCAAAGGGCTGACTTATGTTACAACAATTTTATTTTTATAACACGACATATCCTCACTGTATATATTCTTGCTGTCTGAAATATATGTTATACATAAAAAATAATTGCAAAGTAACACTGCACAATACAAAAAAATATTTTTAATATTCAAAACATGAATTAATTTTGGCATAATAAACACCTATGCCAATGGATGCACACTACATTTTTACAAATTATTTAGTTATCATTAACAAAATTAAAGTCTTTTTATAACCAAACCTGTCCTAACCAGACACTTTATATCTGTATTTAAAGGTAGTTATTCCCTGTTCCCACGTATCAATTTTAGTAAAATAATTTATACCAGGCGATGTAGAAAGTCTTTGGGAATACAAAATAAATTATAAAAATTTGAGCTCATGCCCCAAAAATTAAAAAATTTGGAAAATAGGAGTTCCTCTTCCTTTCCACGGCACACCTAAAACGTTACAAATTCAACGTTCTTGCTTTATTTTTTTGTTAAAGTAACTTGTAAAATGAATGGAAATGTAATTAAACTTGCTGATGTCTCCCAAAAAATAGCAATTTTTAAAAACATTAACTTTAACACATCAATTCAACACACAGCGCTGTGTAAGTTCTGTCGCTTTTTGGCGATAGAAATAAAAGGTGTGTAAATGTTTAATGCAATATTTACTGTTTTGTCTCTGGAGTAGGGTCTGTAAGTGTTTGTTTTGTCCTTCTGAGTAATATTGCAACTTATTATTGCCAAAAAATAAGATGTGTGCGAGTTTTATAATTCTATAAGGTTTGTGTGCCGTGTAAAATATGGTGCTAAAAATGCTTTGTAGAAGTTAATTTTTTTTTTTGAAATATTTAGGAGTCAACAGCAAATTTAAGTACATTTCTGCTAGGCACTTTGCGACTTGCGACTTATTACGTTAACAACATAAATCAAACACGTTAAATTAGTAACATTTTACGTGTGCTGTAGAGGGGGGAATTTCTGTTTTCCAAAATTTTTAATTTTTGGTGCGTAGAGAGTTGGAAATAGAAACTATTTTCATTCACCTATGTAGTATTATACTATAAAATAGTGTGGTAGTTCCTGAAGACTTGCTTCATAAAGGAATGTGTTTCTAAAATGTGGTTAGGTTTCTATACAAGTAATATAACGTTTAACAAGTGTTTATAATTTATGGCATTTAAAATTACTTTTGTGTTTACAATATATTTTTGAGTAACATCTAAAAAATGAGATCAATTGAGGTTCGAACAATGTTTGTTAGACATGCCTGAATTGCTTTGAAATATTTTGAGGTTAGTAAGTCCTTTTTAGCAGAGATGACTTAAATAATTTATTGAAGTTATACGACAAATTTAATTTTAAAAAATTGGTATAATTGTTAAACTACAGTTTATTTCTACTGGAGTAATAAAATATATATATTTTTTTAAATCACTACAAATATTGACGTTAAATTTTGAGGTTAGAAATAACCATTAGTGTATTTTTGTCAATTCATTCATGATTCTTCATCTAAAAGACAATATATAATACTCAAATACTCATACCTGACAATTCCACCAATGTGTTCCAACGAAATTTGAATAATGCCCAAATTGAAGGGTAATTATTTCTTTTCCATAATTTGCCATTGCTAATGTGTTATTACTTACAAAGCACATTCAATTCAAGCGCCAATCAGCCATTAACACAAAATCTACACACAAATTTCCTCTCTTGCAAAGGTTATATATATAAAGTGTCACCATATTTAATATATATTTGTGATTATATGAATAAATAAATGATTATTCTATTTAGAAATCCTTTCTATATTATTAACCCTTAGAAAAAAATGTAATATAAATTGTTTTGTATATTGATAGAACTTTATATTCTTAAAGTATTTTATTTATAAGTTATAATTATCTTCATAATAATGAGCCAAGATAACGTTTATTACGAAACAAATTTGTTTAGGTGTCAACAAGTCTATAAAACAAGTGTGTGTATATATATATATATATATATATATATATATATATATATATATTTTAAAACAACATAGGTTATTCAAAAACTAGAATATTTATTAATTTATATCCAAAGCTTTTCGTTGGTAAACAGTGCCAACATCATCAGGAATGAAAATTACAATAATATATTACAGTAATATATTAGACATTATTGTAATTTTCATTCCTGATGATGTTGGTACTGTTTACCAACGAAAACCTTTGGATATAAATTAATAAATATTCTTGTATTTGTATAACCTATGTTGTTTTAAATTATTAAACAAGAAAACGTATTATATATATATATATATATATATATATATATATTCTTGAATTTTGTAGTCCATTAAGTTCGGTGAATCTTATTAATCACTTAAACAATAGTTTATGACTATCCGAACTTATATATATATGATACGTTTCATAAACAAAATTATTTATAAATATAATGGCTGGAAGGTTTGATCAATTTAATATATTACCAATATCAAGAATCACTCAACATCTAAAAGAAGACACTTAAATATGAATCTCTGACTGCAGAAAGGTATGTCCAAATTTGACAATTTTACAGAAGAGACAAAAAATTTTCCAAACCCAACAAACTAGTGGTATTAGTTCTTTTACATTTAATTTTTGTGTGACAGGATTTTGGATTGCTCTGTACTCATAATATATTTAATGAAAATACATTCCATTAACTGGAATATTTATAAAACTGTATGCTTTAAGTTTTTTATCTATAGAATTTATTGATATTTTTCAGAACTTTGTACATTGTCAACAGCAAAAGTAACCTTTTATTCTTGTTTTAGCTGTAATGATGTATGAAGCTCTTGAAAGTATCAATTTGTAGTAGACTGATTGAAAGTTAGATCATATAGTTTTAAATATACATAAATATTATATAATAATATTAAATATATATTATATATATATATATATATATATATATATATATATATATATATATATATAATGTCGGTTTTGTAGTGTCTGCCATTTCTAAACTTTGCCTACATGCTTTCCATTGTGCCAGTGTTCCACCAATAAGTTTCTTTCACTTATCGATTTATTGATGGTTTCTCCCCATTTTAGTCAGGGCCTTCCCTTTCTTCTTCTCTCAGGTGGCAGTGGCATACATTCCATACCAACTCTCAGTAATCTTCTCTCAGACATCCTCTTTATGTGTCCAAACCATATTACTGTCTCTTCTGAATCAGCTCTCTGACTGTGACTAAAACATCAATTCCTACTTAGAAACAAAGAAAACTTTTATTTTAATTACTTTTTATAAATAATAGTTACTTTGTTTTGTAAATAATTACAATTAAGATAAATATTTATATACATATGACAGAGTCACAAAAAAAGCGAAATTAATTATTAAAATTAATTAATTACATTGAATTAATAATTGAAAATCTGTATTAACATCAACCTTTATCCACTACAAGTTAAAAAAAAGTATTTGAACTTGAGTGGATGAATAAAAAGTATATTATTAACGATAGCAAATTTTAACATGATATATAAATATATGAGGGAGAGTGTGAACTAATGGTAGGAATTGAAAAATATTGCCTTTTTGCTTATTCCTTTTCCATTAATGAAGGTGTAGGGAGATAAAACTGTATAACTGTTGATGAATGTTCATCATATTGAAATATGAAATTTATGGAAACAGAGCTAAGATGCTTTTATTCCTTCTATGCTAGGTCTACTTGCAACAGGTTACATAAAACTACTTATTCAGAACAGGCAATGAATATGTATCTTTTTAATTAAAAAAAAACAAACAAATAAAATACCTTTTTATTAAGAGGACAGCTATTTTAGGAGCCATTCTTAAACTTTAATTGATGTCAAAGTTATGGGCGGATTGGAGAATTACAAGATTTATATTAGATTTTAAGAGATTATTATTTCAAATAGTGTATGAATTATAGTGTAGTATAATTATTCAGGGTTGTATATGTCTGGGTTGTAATTTGAAGTGTTAGGATATTTCATATCATTTGCATGTATGAGTTTATTGCTTTCATGAGTTTATATTGTATTTGTAAGTTTAGTGAAATATTTGTGCAGTCATTGCTTTAGAAGTTGAAATGTTTAAGAAAGTGTGATTTTGTGTTGGGATTTGGGAGTGCTTTGGTGTTCTTGCTGTCATGTATCAGTCCTTATTTTCTTGCTTACCCTATGAAGAAGCTAGGCAAGAACTAGAGGAAAGTTTTTACATGCCAGGAGAGTGGTCTATATTTCAATTGGTAATACTATGTTTAAGCTGTTTAGTGAGGTTGTAATATGACTATTTTTTAAATAAATTTATAAGAATTACTACAGGAGTTAATTTATGTCATTGGTAGGGTAATACCCATATTTGGGGTCAGGAGGCTAGAACTACCCAAACTTATGTAAAAAACTAAAAATATTGAGAATTTTTAAGTAGAAATAAGTAAGTACAGAGCATGATTGGCCTGAGTGTTGTTATGGGTAAAACAGGGATATGCTCCTTCCTGGGACTCAGATGTAAGGATTGAAATTTTCATGTAATTCATTGGAAGAAGGTTTCCTTAAATGTGACATATTTTATGAGTGAACCACCAAGATTAATTTATTATACTTCATATTTAACATTAAATTCTTTACCTTAGTGGAGGACTTGAAATTTTTGTAAATGTTTATTACAAAATATTTATTGCATAACTCTTCTTGATTCGCAGTGTGTATAGTTGAACAGATGTAAGAAGCACACTCAATCTAATGATATTGTAAGTAACTTCAAAACTATATTGCTTGTAAAGTACTGTTTGTTAATTATTAAAAATAGTCTAACATTTTTTATCTTTGAGTTTAAGCAAAAGAGAATAAATAACCTTACCTTTCTTATTAGCATATTGTTCACTATGCATCCCTTAAATATTAAAAAGTAACTTCCTTTATTAAATTAACTGTGCCATAGGTACAGCTCTGGCAACCCACCCTAAAACGATTCCTGTTTTACAGCCCTGATGTTGGAATAACATGGATTTAGTAGGTTTTGTGGTTTCGGCTTCTGGTGTTTACTTTTTATGGGGTAGTAAAATTTATAAATTACTGAAATTTGTAAGTGTTTGCTTGTGTTGTGTTTTATGTTGTTTAGTTTGTCATTTTGATCATGTATTTCTATAGGTATTCAAAATGGAGGTTGTATTGTAAATGGCATCTTTGTGTTATGGTAAAAATGGTTGGATGGTGTGAATGTTGAATTTATATGTTGGTCTCCCTCCCAAGCTCAATTATCAGTTCGAATTAAACTTGTGTCTTTTAATGATATTCTACTTTTCCACTAGGATTTAATCTTATTTAGAGTATCATAATTACCTGCCATTCCCAGCATTGTCACACTACTCGGTGACACGTTTTGGAGGACCTCCATCATTCAGAACTTTTTATGAACTGTTCATATAGTTCAGATAGTTCATAAAAAGTTCTGACTGAGGTAGTCCTCTGAAACGTGTCAACGAGTAATGTGCAATGCTGGAAATGGCAGGTAATTATGATTCTCTAAATAAACTTGTGTAAGTTACTGTCCTAATAAAACTTGGTATATCATGAAATAAATATCCTAATACAACAAAAATGAAGTGATATTTTAAGAAAAGTCTACATGTTTTTGAGTGAAAAGCTCATTGTTAATAGCCAATGTTTAAGATTTTAAAAATGTAAAAAAAATTCAATTTTTAGTTGCTTTTTACAAACCTTATTTTTGAACATTTTAAATTTAATATTAAATTCACTTGACTGGAAATCAAATATTAAAAAACAATCATTCCTGATTTAGAAGGCACTAACTATCCACTGGAATAATATGTTTATGCTTTTGATATAAAGGCTTTATTTCATAGTAATATACTGTACTCTTATTGTAATAGTTGTAGTAATGTATTGGCAGGACTCGTGAGTAGATACTGTTTCCAATTCAGACACCAAAAAGCCAACGAATAAAAGTGGCATTTTTGGACTTTTGGAGTTTAGTGAAATTTCAGAGAGTTAATATATAGGAAAATGTTGTAGCAAAAGGAAATAACTGAATCTTTATTAACCTACACAGAGATTCGGCTGTAAATATATTTACAATTAATCTGTGTTTTATGATAAGTCTTAACCTTCATTTTCACATAGTAGTAAGAATGTCATTCATCTTCTTTGACCCTCAATTCCCCAATTTAGCTTTGTGTGTAGTGTACTGAAATATTTGGCATGTTAGAGTTAATAACAAAGAAACTGGTAACAGTTTGGAAAATTATAAGTAGGCCTAGTAAAATTGTAGGAGAAACGTTTTAAATAGAATTTGAATATACTTACTATAATGAAATGATAACTAGTGAATACGTAAGGGCTAACTAGAGTAGGGCTTTACTTCATAAAAGGAATTATTGTTTTGAAACGCGTCAGTAAGTAAGCCCTTACGTATTCACTTAATTGAGTATCATTTAATTATAGTTTGTCAGATGATTACAACAATCAGAGGAATATTTCTTAACTATAATAGTGTAATCTTCCTGCAATGCACTTTGCCAGGAAGTATGGGTGGAGTTACAAGTTTTGTTCTGAAGAGACACAAGGTTGTCCTGTGGGTATCAAATGGAATCAGGGGGGGAGGTTGCTATCCCAAAAAAATAGAGAACATTTAAAAGTTTGTCGACATTATCCCAACATCCAAAACATTACATTATAAGGTGTGTTTTAAACTACTTTTTTTATTGGTAAGTTAGGTTATGGTAATCAGTGATATGTTTCTCTTAGAACACAAATCAGGCTTTTAGACTTATAGCTTTGAATTTAAAAATTAAAAGCTAAAATTTAAAATTTGTAATTTTTTTCAAATTTCGCAGTTATAAATCTAAAAGTGGTCTGATTTTGTTTCTATGGGGAAAACATAATGTACTTTACTTTACTTTATCCAATGCCTGCCCTTGGCAAAGAAGCCATTCGGCGTCGAGCCTCCCAGTAGAGACGAGACAACTGTGGAGTTATGTTCACCAGTTCAGAGCACTTTGGCAGGTGGTCGCCGATGGGAATCGTTTGGAAAACATAATGTTGAATACCAAACTTAGTCTGGAACAATTCCTAACATTTCACTTTGAACATCATGACTAGTAACATTAAAATAAACTTCATATTTTAATTTGAGCTTACAGCCGTATTTAGAAAATAACTTGCATAAATAAAAGTAACAACTGGTACGGTACTACCGATTTCTTGTTAGCACTATCATTATTATTGTAGTATATTTATGAGCTCATTGTCAGCTTTTGATTATAAAAAAATAATACACCTGTCCAGAAAGTTTGGGAGGCAATGCCCCTCCTTGCTCCCCTTAACTCCTCCCATGCCATGAAGTAGTAGATATTTTTTTTTACTTATGAACACATTAAATTCAAGGTTCAACCAGTACTATTAACAGTTGTAGACAGCCCATAATATCAAAACAAAAATTTACTCTTTGTGTGTATATATATATATATCACTTTCACTATATATACTTAAACA
Source organism: Prosapia bicincta (assembly GCA_036971475.1). NCBI lineage: Eukaryota > Metazoa > Arthropoda > Insecta > Hemiptera > Cercopidae > Prosapia > Prosapia bicincta. The sequence goes on along the minus strand of JBAIZL010000001.1, from coordinate 199,277,909 downwards.
AGAATCTTACTTGGTATTTATGCGAGTTAACTTTCAAAGATTGGTCATATCTCCATCATCGGGCATCACAGGCCGGGCGTTGTAGTTAACTTGTAGTTAATCTTTGAAAATTAACTCGCATAAATACCAAGTAGGATCCTTGTTTAAGTACATATAGTGAAAGTGATAAGTGAATACAAGAAAACAGTGTTGCAAATCTACAAATATATGTATATATATATATATATATTTTAGGTTAGTTTTAGTAGAGCTTAAAGCTTAGGAATTTTTGGAATAGATAGAAGACTGACAGACTTACCTAGTGGCAATAGTCCAAAACTGCAATATCTTGGAAATAAATAAATAGTCGTATTTATATATTAGTCTCCCAAAATTATATAACTGCATATTGTAATAAACTGTTTTGAATATTAATAAAACCCTTTTATACTCCTTATGTATTTTATTATGTTCAAAGTTGCTTGTTGTAACTTTGTAACTTATCAAATTTTCTACAATGCACTTTACCAGGTCATGGTAGATATCTTTGTCCACCTTAGTTGAGAGCAGATAATCAACAGTATCTACACAGTACCAAAAGTTTCCCATATTTCCAGTACCATAGAATCAATATGTCATTTACTTAGCCCTAATTTAGTTCTATATGCCCTTCCTAACTCCTTTCATTGTTTATTTCCATATAAGAGCTAAAAAGCTCTTTATGATTTCAATAAAGAGTGAGTCCACTTAAGGTGTGCAATCATAACATTATAAATTTTCCCTATACCATTCTGGATGGGGAAGATTCCCATTTTCCTGAAAGTTATTCATAACTTCCTCCTGCACTTCATAGGACGTCATATTGACTGTATTGTCAGTTGAAGCTTGACTGGTGAGAACTGCTCACTAAGGTAAATACTATAAACTGTTACTGATTACTAGTTTACTAACCAGACTAGTTTCGGCGACCAAGTTGCCTTCATTAGTCCAATACTTCGGGTTTGCCAATAATTCAGCTTACACAAAATATTTTAATCTCAACACAAATGTGAATAGATAGGGCTTGCCTCTTACAAAGTATTAAGCAAGATTAAAGGGGCATTATTAAAGTTTGGAACAAATTTTTCATAGCCTTACCCTTTATATAGAGGTTACAATTTTTTTTCTTTTAGAGAATTTAGTATTTATGAAACAAAATTTTTACCAAAAAGCTCATGACTATTTCATGTAGGCTACTTTCGATCTATCTGAATTTGTCATCACAGACTGACTACATGCGTGTGTTCAACTCCTTTGGCCTCAGTTAAATTTTTATCATTTTGCAAGAGATAAAGGTATAAGATTGCCATTTAAGTTTTTTGTCAAAAGAAATTTACAGTCTGTTGTACGTACAAGTTCAGCACACTCCAATGTACTTAGGGGGATTTTGTTTAGTGCTAAATAGTTCACGTTTATTGTCTTGCTAAACCAGTTATTTTCCATTTGTTATATATGTAAAAAAATGTAAACCTTTTGGAAACAGCAATAAAAAAAAGTGCTGTCTCTACTATAAGTTAGATTGTTACTGTAGCATCTGCAAGAATGTTATGTTTTTGTACTTATATTATGAATCATATGAAAAAATATTATTGAACTTTATTGTTAAAACATTTTGTCTTTATTTTCTAATAAACGCTTTGGGGTTTTCTGGGATAGAAACCTGAGAGTAAAAGGTTCCCCGCTCCCTTAACCTGGTTGAGGGCAGGCCTATTTCAAGAAGGCTAGACTGCCCACTCGATATCATAATTTTCCCTACTCCCAACCCTAAGTCCTACCTAATTTCATCTACCATTTTTGTCCTTTCTTCATGAAAAGAAAAAACACTTCTTTGTGACCCCATTAGAGAGTAGGTCTATACTAGGAATGTGAGCCTGCACACGTGGTGCCATCTTCCTCTTAAATCCTTTACCAACAGTTTTATACGAAAACGCTTGTACATATATTGATATGCGACACTTGCCTATAGTAACACTCAATGGCGGCTGGTGCCAAAAACCTATGGGATTTGCAGATCATAAAAATGTTTTAGTTTGTTTTTAAAGCAAAGAAATCGCAATTATAAAACCTTAAAGGTCTGTAATGGGGAAAATAGATAGATAATACTTAGTTAATACTTTGTGATTTATTCTACTGAAGGAAATACATTGACATTTTTTATTTTATTTTTACTTTTTTAGACCCCAGATATCACGTCATGTGTTTATTAACAAACCAATTTCAATTCATTATTAACTGTAAATGTCAACAAACTCGGAGCGGAGATGCGTCTCTTCGGACGGAACCGATCTTAACCGAACACTCTCGAGGCTACAACTTGTGTGCAACCTAAGGAATCTTACGGCGCTGCCTAGCTGTTTCAATCTGTTTGGTCCTTCCAATGCTTTTTCTCCATTAGGATTGTCGTCACTGGGTGTAGCAGGTTTCCCTGCAACCAGCACAAATGAGACTGTTTACGACTGAGCGAGCCGTCACATGGTCCCTGTTTCTGACGCTTTTTCATTATTTTCAATGATGGATCATGTTATTTGTTAAATATTTACTCGTAACAATGTACTTAAATCTTACGTAATAAATAAATTTATTTTCATGTTGGTTTTGATCTCTGGTTTAGGGGTTGCACAACCGTGTAACCTGCCCACGAGCCGCCACTGATAGCACTTACATTTTTGTTTACTGAGGACAACCGTTTTTGGAGATGTATCCTCGAAACGTAACTCCAGAGTTACGGTCTGGGTTGACATACATCTTTCGAAACGACCGTCCTCGTTAAACCAAAAAGTAGGTGTTACTGTAAGAAACTGAAGCATATTAATATACGTTCAAGTGTTTTAATGTAAACTAGTAGCTCAAGTTGAAGATGGAATCAAATAATGATAATAATTTGTTGTGCTCACTTTAATGTTGTTGATGATGATGATGTCATGGCAACGGTTCGATCAAGAAATGGCATATAGTTTTAGCTTTGAAGTATTGCCAAATTAAACTTCTATAAAGCGTATGCTTAATTTTGTTCTTCATTCTTGATCCATGCAATCACAATGTGCCAAAGCAGAGCATGCCAGGGTACAGCTAGTATTAGTAATAAAAAAAAAATGTTTAGCGGGATTCCATGCATAAGTAAAATGAGCTCAGAAGATTAGCTTTCACTTTGAAATTTTCAAAATATAAGAGCCCTCTAATACAGCTTAATTGTTGAAACATGATTGTTTTATAATGCAAAACCTTAATAGATTTGAAGCAATGTTAGAAGTTTGTCACTGACATTTAATGTCGATTTTATGAGTGAATTTTATAAATTTAAATGCACGAATTCTTCTCTATGTATGTACTCTTTAATTAACTTGTGCCGTTTTAGATCATTGATAGTACAGATAATAAAACGTTGGCATCAGAAAATACAATTTTGAAATCTCACTCGTTAATAAGAAAACTAATGCTTACAAATATTAACTCTCAAAGTTGGGTTGTTGTAATCATCTGGATTTCACTGATTAAATCATAAGTAATTGTTTGAAGAACAGCCAGTATTTAAGAAGGAAAACAAAAATGATGCTGTAAAATAGGTTGATCCGTCCCGTACAAGGTTACGCCGGTGAAGCTTTGGGATTAACGAGGAAAGACTAAAACAACCAGCTAACTACAAGAGGAAATCCTCAGTAGGATTCTTGGGCCTGTGAATGTTGGTGAGCAGTGGAGGAGGAGAAGAAATTGTGAGCTTTACTAGCTGTTTGGGGAACCCAATATGGGGAAAGTAATAAGAATTGGAAGACTGCGCTGGGCAGGGGATGCGGCTCGGATGGAAGAGAGTGATGTACCCAGAAGCCTGTTAGATGGAACTATCTACAAAATGAGAGCAAAAGGACGTCGATAAATAATACACACAACCTACAAATAATTTTATTCTAATCCTGTGTACGTTTCTGTTACAAACCTACCATCTATAGAGACTTGACAATACATTAATCACAGTAAATTATTCCAAGTAGTTAGTGAGGACGTCCTAGACTTAAATGGATGGATTGCTTCGCTCAGGATGCCAGAACCCTGTTGAACGGAAAAGTAGCAGCACAGGAGGCTCATTGAGGAGCCCAAGGTCCACGCCGCACTGTGGCGCCATGAAGAAGAAGAAGAATTTAAAGAACTAAGTGAAAACTAATGCCTTACTTGCTGACGCGTTTGAAACTGTTGTTTCATTCATGTCTGACATTTGCTTGTAGTCTTTTTTTGGCGGTGTATGTTGTATTAAAGTTCTTTGTTTAACAGCGTTAATTCGTTTATATTAAATTCGATGTTTGTGTTGTTTATTGTACATGGATGAAACTGGTGGTGCGTGTGGAAAATAATATTGTTTTGAGTTGAGAGGTTATCTAATTTTAGTTTTTGCTTGTGTGTGATAGTCTGTTGTTGTTTGTGTGTATATTCGTTGGTGTATTGGATGTTTCTTCGAGTTCGCTGTAGTGTAATATTGCAGAGTTTAGTTTAGCTTGTACAGTGTGTGTTTAAGTTTGATTACATTGGATTGATATTATTTTTAATGAATATTTGCTCTCCTTGTATTATTGCTTTTTTGCAGCTGGTGTTTTGGTTTTTATTGTTGTTTTAGCATATTTGGGTGATAGGTTTTGTTTAGAATGAAACGACGGTTTCTATACGAGCCACCATAGCAAGTTAATCGTTTTAACTTATTTGTTTAAATAATTACTAATAATATTAACTTTCATTGTTTAGAAAGAAGCATTGTACACGTTTAAGTAACTATGGTAACAGTTTAAAATCAAATTTGGCGCGATGGCAGGCTTCAGAAAATTATTTATGAAAAATTTACGATACCGTTCTTTTGGTACAACTCAAAAACTGAGAGAATGTTGTGAAGAGGACTCTCCCACAAAGCCGAAACGAAATCCGTGTCATGGTCAGTGAAATTATGTCTACAACTTGCATAGGGACTTGTCATAAGCTAGTTTGTAAAAGATTTATGGTTCTTTCATTAAAAACTAGAAAAGAGTTGTTAGTTCTGGGATGTGACTTGTTTGGAAAGCCCGGTCAGTCGTATTAGGAAAATTTAAACTTAGCAATAATTGCCAACTTTATAACAATACTTTTGTCCAAACATGTGAAACACAAATATAATCCAAAAACAGTGATAAACAACTTATGATGGAAAATTTACATCAAGGCAGTCAGTGAGATTTGCCGACAGAAGTGACTACAGTACTTCATTTGAAGAATGTATTCAATAGAATTTAGTTAATATAGTTAATAATAAAGGAAGAAGAAAAACTTTATTAGATGTTGAACATTTACTCAATACAAATTTTATTTAACTAATGTAGGTCTAATTTAATCGATTCTTAAAAAATGTCAGGCAAGCCTAGGGAAATTTTCATTTAACGTATTGGAATAAAAATATATAATCCGTTATTATATTAAGTTTATTGTTACAAGACTTATTGAAATATAAATTAATGTATTTATTAACTAATAAAAATATTTAATAATATCCTTTTAACTTAATAATGTACAATAAATTAAGTAACATAACCTTCGCGCTAAAACAGCTGTTCTGCAACATAACCTATAACATAAAATCAGCTGTTGTATGAAATCATATGTTATCACTTAATTTAGGCTAAAATTGTTGTATACACTACATATAAGCTAGTTATGTTAGAACGTGACATGTTAATGTGACGCCAGCTTGAAGATATTTCAAGTACAATTTTTCTATTCAGGAGAAAGAAATATTCACTTAAAAAATTAAGTATTTAATTTGACTTAAAACTTTAAATATGCAATAAAAACAACAAGATAAAAATTGTTAATCATCAAATGTTAAAGTAAGACAGAGTTGTATAAGAATAAATCAATTGGAGTAAACAGTTTTCAGGTTATGGTTGATATCTCTAAAAGTGTGACGTGTTTGTAATATGTAGTTAGTTATGTAGATTTACGAGGGTCATTCAACAATTAAAGAAACAAACTGACCTTGAAAAAACTTTCTATTTTTCAACATAATCCCCATCAACATTTATGTACTTGTCACGTGTTACTAGCTTTTTTTATGCCGGCTGCAAAAACTCTTTGTCTTGGTGCCTGAGCCAATTTCCACAAATTTCTTGATACCCTCATTATCCTGGAACTTCTTCCCACTAATGCCTCCTTCAGTGGACCAAACAAATGAATATCAGGGGTGTGCTAAATCCGATGAGGCAGTACCTGGCCCCATTTTGTCAAAGGGCTACGTGAGGACGTGCTTGTCTTGCAGGAGAATCGCCCCTCATCTGATAACCACGACGTTTTTCTCTCATGGCTGACTTTAGATATTTCTAAGGCATACTTGAGCAGTATTTACTGTTTATTGATAAAAATAATGTTATCAATTCGAGTTTCAATGAGGAAGTTGAAACTTCAACAGGCATGCCAGTACGGTGTTCGTCAGTCATTGATTCTTGAGCACTTTTGAACTGTTTTACCCATTTGTAAATATTTCCACTGTTCATACAACTTTCACCATTCGCTTAAGTCGTTCTAGAGTATATATTGTCTGAATTTTCTCCTTCAGTAATCAAAAAACGAATCACAGAACGTCGTTCAACTAATGTAGAGTTTTCAAGAAGACCCGACATCGTCACACTTATTTTTGAGGTTATAAACAGCAATGTTAATCCATCAGTTGATTGAAACACATCCCAGTGATGCCATCTTAAAATCCTAAATGTACCAACCGTCTTTTCCCCAGACTAATTGGTCTCTTTAATTATTTAATGGCCTTAGCAATACAGTTGTTGGATTACACATTTTTGTACGCCATTTTTTGTTTTCAGATCAATCATACAAGACCTTCAGAGCTCTGTTTCTCTTCATCGCCCTTCCAATGGTAATATCATGTTCCATTTTCCAGTACAACATCGAAAGGAAAGAACGCGTGGAACGGCTAGACTTCGTCCCGTACGAGCACCTACGTATTCGTACTAAGGTACGATTAGTTTAAGTAAATGTTTTTATGGTTGAACGAAATGTAATATTTTTTAACCCCAAAACTTGCCCCAGCCAACTTCTGGCGAGCTCCATCTCACATGCTTGGGCCGTTAGTAGAGTGGAGAATTCAAGATCGATCCATGCTGAGTTATTGTAATTTTGTTAAATTTGAATTTTGTAGTCCATTACGTTCGGTGAAACTTAATCACTTTTACACTAGTTTATGACTATCCGAACTTTAATTTTGTAAAAACTTACTGAGACAGAACGCTTTCGATCGCTCCGTGGCGATTTTCATCAGTGTCCAAATTTTCCGTCTAACAACAACTCAAAACGGAAAATTTAGACACTGATGAATATCACCACGGAACGATAGAAAGCGTTCTGTCTTACTAAGTTTTTACAAATTTACAAAATTAAAGTTAGGATAGTCATAAACTAGTGTAAGGGTAAGTTTGTTAATTAATAGATTAAGGTGTGAAACTTCAGAGTAAAAGTAATTTATATTAAATCAGGAGTTCTCAAACTGGGGGACGAAGAAGGATTTCAGGGTATCGTGGATAAGTGCACTGAAACTGCCTACACACGAAAGTGTAGGCTCCATTAAACGTACGAGAGTCTGAGCTTTTTCCAAATCGCTTGATACTGTTTGAGGTTTTGTATAATGTACTGTGCAATTACTATGAACTGCAACGTTATTCTTACCTCTAAAACAGCTTTACCATCTCTTCTTGAGATACTAGTAACGTCCTTATTGCTTTATCACTGACAACACACGTAACTAACTACATCTTTTTCACAAATGCAACACTTATCAGGCTTTTCATAAACGGCTTATATTTGAATCACGGAGTAGACGTAGAACTTAACTATTTGATAGATAGATTTTATTTTGAAAAAAGGTCAAACAAAACGAAAGGCGGAGAAAGGGGAGAAGTGGGATGGGAAGGGGATGAAAGTGGCGATGAGTCAGTCAGTCACAAAGGGATGCCGACGCCCGATCACCCGAACACCACACCTCCCTACGCGCACATACCTCTTGCGAATTTTATTAAAAAACTCAAAAGAGATAATTCCTTAATAAATATGAATTATAAATAATTTTACTTTAAAGAAACTTTAAAAATAATGTGTTTATTAAATATGCAATATAACAAACTGGCAAAACATATATAAGTTGGTGCCACTTTTATCTTGTAAACCATTGATCCAACAGAAAACGTTATACAACCAATCTTACAGCACATTTCAAGTAGTTTAATTTAGTACATAAACAATTTTTGATACAACTAAGACAAAAACTTTTAAAAAATACTTAAATAAACGCTCCCCTCCCCAACGTTCACCTCCTACCGCCGTATACTTTTGGTATATTGTTTAAGTCACCTTGCTACACAACTATACTAACTTTCAGAACTAGACCATTTTTTAAAAAAATTCTCTTGTTGCCTGGGCTATTGTTTAGCGCTGTTGCCACATATGGAACCGGCCTCGCGAAGTATGGTCAAAAGTAGCTTACCCCCTGAGTACTAATTGGCAACCCTGAGCTAACAGTGTTGCCTAGTTCGAGCGCTGGGCTGTCAGCCTATAAGCTTGTCCGTGACTCGTCTCGCCAATGTGTGACAACGCTGCATTTTTGGCCATTAGCCCGATTTGGTGCAGTGAAGTTTTGTAAGTTACGCGGACTTTCTTTATTTTTTCATTTCATTTTTGCATCGCTCCAGTCTTCTAGGATACTTGATTAGGATTTTTGTCCTTATCACCAGCATCTGGTGGAGCATCTGTTCTGTCCAAGGAATAGCCACGTCACCTACGACCTATTGACATTTTCTCTGGTTAAAAAAAATTCCACAACGAATATCATACATCCAGACGTAACCAATTTTTCAAAATTAAACTATAATTGGCGATATATAAAGTTCTCAGAAACGTAGAAAAGTAATAAAATTTGTGTTGACGCTCAGAAAATTAAATATATATTTAAACTTACTTTATCATGTCCTGAATTATTGTTTAAAGATAAATATATTTTTTATAAACTGAAATTTCTATTTTTTCTCAAAGGACTGAAAGTTGAAAGTCACTGTAAATTTGAAGGCTTTGAAATTTCCTGCAAAAACCTACCACTTCTTTTGCAGCAAACAACACTAGGAATTTATATAACTAACAAACATAAATATTAGCTAGAATGTTGCAAATATATTTTTGAAAATAGCATTGACATACATGTTTCAACAGTCAAGCCACTCGTGTTCACTCGTGATGATGACAGATTGGCTGTTGAAACATGTATAAATTTAATGTCATTTTACCACGTTTTATTAGTTCGGTTTCAGTCATATCTGTGTCTCTGTCCGGGTGGAATTTTACAATCGAGTTTAAAGTAACTAACCGATGACTTGAAGACTTGAAATTTTAAAAATAGGTCAGAACTGGATGAGAATGTAATATTCACTTGGTTTCTTGCCTGTACGTTTGTTTTACCAATCTTTGTTTAACACTGGAGTGCTCGCGTGGAGTAGTCCAGGGGTGTTGGTTTTTAAGTTTCAGTGGGTTGACATACATTTCACGACCTTGAGGCTTTCTTTACCTTTTCCCCCATCACTACTCAATTTAGATCCTTTTAGATCTTACTCAATGGAGTGGTATTGGTCAACGTCAGCGAATTTATTATTTGCGAATTTTTATATTAGCGAGTACTCTCGTGGCAACTAACGGCCTAATGTTTTTGGTTGTATATATAAATTTCAATATCATTGTAATGTTTATTCTCATCTGTTTTTATGTTTTTTAATGATTTTTATAATATAAAATGAAAGATGTATGTCTCAAAACAGACATTTTTAATTTTATTGCAAAACATGCATATAATTACCAAAAAGTGTTCATATTTTGGAGTAAAAATGTTAGTATTATTTCTTTATAAAATAAAATGTTATTTTCTATATAAACGTGTTTTATACGTCTTTAAGGATCATTGACCATATAATAGAGTTATTAACTAGTCAACATCTATAGAAAAACAACCACAAAATTGACTACAATAGTAGTTCACACGAGTACTCGTGTTCCAAAAATACCATGCGAGGACTCCAGTGTTAAACAAATTCAATATGACTGATGAGGTGACCTGAAATTTTAAAAATGGTTCGGCAGTGGATAACAATGCAATATTCAATAGTAATCACCGGGATAAACTCCTTGAAGAACAAGGGGCGCGATGTCAATTACAAAGTTCTATATACACGAGACTAAAAAGCACAAAATAATAAATTTAAAAAAAAAACTTTCTTAGTATCTCGTTTTTAAACAAACTCAAAGGTTTTAAATAATTTGGAATTTCTGGGAATGTAAGTTTCAATATCCAGACGAAAATTCAGTGGGGGATACGTGGGGCGCATCAGGGTTGCCCAGCTGGCGGCCCGCCGGCCCGCCGGCCTATTCTGTGCGGCCCGCCAATACGTTTTCAAACTTAAAAAGAAAGTTTTTTAATAAAGTTGTACAAAATTGGACCAGTGTCAGTCATTTGAAGCCATCTAATAGCCTCAAAATTCACCATTTTGTGTCTAATTTTAAAAAAGTTAGCCCTTGCCAGTAATTTCAATTCCATCCCCCCTGTAAATAGATTTCTCGAGCCCAGCACCACACATAGATGTAACCCACGGTTTGGCCCAAAAATTGTAAGTTGGACAACTCTGCTATAGATAATAGTATAATGAATTTGTCAGTAAATGTGACCCACGTTTTCCTTACTGAATTTTCATATTGACATTAAAAATTTACACTCCCAGGAATTCCAAATTATTTATAACTTTTAGTTCGTTTAAAAATGGGGTACTAAAAAAGGTTTTTCTTATTATTTTAAAATATATTTGTGAGATTTGAGTTATTTTTCATGTTTACTGTTCATTATAATTCTTTCACGTAAAGAGTTTGCTGCAAAAGAAGTGTTAAGCTTTTCCAGCAAACGTTTATTTCAAAATGAAGTAATATATATTCGAAAATATTTCAGAGATTTCCTTGGGGCGATGGTAACAAGACCTTTTTCCACAATTCTAAGGTAAATGCTCTTC
>JBAIZL010000001.1:199171840-199261840 GCA_036971475.1 Prosapia bicincta | reverse complement strand
AACAGATGACCAGTTTCTGATTAAAAACTATATTTAAACATTTTGTAAAATATTTTAACGCCTGGTATAATTAAGTAATGTAGAAAATTTAGATTAAATCAGAAAAGCTCAGTAAATTTTAAAATGAAAATTCATTGCCCAAAGTTTCGACATAAAAACATGTTCTCTTCAGGGCCACTTTTTTTTAAAACACGTGTTATAAACAAAAATTCCTACTTAGGTCAACAAATACAATTTTTATTTTAGTTACTTTTTATTAAATAATTACAATTAATATAACGTAGCATAGCTACTAAAACAGCTGTTCTAACACATAACCTATAACATAAAATCATCTGTTTTATGAAATTATATGTTATCACTAATTTTAAGCCAAATAGGAAGAAATAACTATATTGCATACCTTGACCCTTTTGCGAAAGGTTTTCCCCCATATAAAACTAAAATTAATTAATGAAGTTTAATTAATGAATTAATGTTTGAAAAAACTGTATTGACGTAGTGTCACTACAAGTTTTAAAAAATCTATTTAAACTTGAGTGGATGAATAAAAAGTATTTTATTATCTATTGAAAATTTGAACAAGATATATAGACTATAGGCCTATATATATATATATATATATATATATATATATATATATATATATATATATATATAAAGAACATAAGTCAAAATACAAATACAAGAATTATAATTGAATTTACAATTCAACGCTTTTCGTTGGCTAGCAGTACCAACATCATCAGGAATATTAAACAATTATTTAATATTCCTGATGATGTTGGTACTGTTAGCCAACGAAAAGCTTTGAATTGTAAATTCAATTACAATTCTTGTATTTGTATTTTGACTTATGTTCTTTATTAATACACAAGAATACATATTGCGATATATATATATATATATATATGTGTGTGTGTGTGTGTGTGTGTGTGTGTGTGTGTGTGTGTGTGTGTGTGTGTGTGTGTGTGTGTGTGTGTGTGTGTGTGTGTGTGCGTGTGTATTTAGGAGAGTGTGATCTAACAGAAGGAATTGAATAATTACAATATTTTGAAAAAACACTATAAAATTATAAATTCAGTTAATATCGATCTTGTTAAAAAGAGCTAATATTATTTACCTTAAATATTTTGCAAACCTTATTGCTTATACATTGGCTTCCAACCAAACTTTAATCATTCTACTACGTGTACATATTAAGGCAGATTCACCTTTACAAAACAACAATAATGGCAAAATTATCTACAAAGGAAAACTATTTAAAATAAGAATAATATTAACCGTGAGTGTATAATATTATTGTGATAGTGTTTTTTTTTTTGTTGTTAATATTGTAATGTTATTAAATAAATTCTGAATAGATCATTATTTAGACGTCAAAACGTTCAAAAACGAATTCCCAACGTTAAATCTGCCTGTGATTTGAACGAATTCTTTCTACAAATGTTTAAGAAATTAAACTTAAATTTAATTGGGTTTTATCTTTTACAAATAACTAACATATTTTTGGTGAAAATAAAATTTGACTTTCTTATTAGTCACCGGATGCGCAAAGGCCAATGTCATCGAAGCAGTCATTTCCTTAGCTCGTCAAGGTCAAATGCTAAAATCATTACTGTGTGCCATCAGAAGTCGATGCCAAGCTTTAATTGATTCAAGTTCCTTAATTTCCTAATTTAAACACTGGCGACAAATTCTCTGTTTAACCCAATTACAAGGTATCGGTAAAAATTTCTTATCCACGGGATGTGCATTGTTCTATGAAATAAGTCATGTAAACAAATATTTTTGAGTGAATTCCTACTTAGGTCAACAAAGAAAAAGTTTAGTTTGGTTACTTTCTTTTATTAAATAATGACAATAGGGTCCACGTTTCTTTCTATGGGCTATGATCCTAAAAGTAACAAATGTGGGTGTACTCTCAACAAGGGAAACTCAATTCAGGGCTCCCCAAATTAGTACGCACCTGTTATCAAAACATAACCTATGATTCTTCCATTCGAAGCCTAAGTAAATAAATTGGAATGAACGCTGGTTATTACTACACTTGAAGGCTACTCAGAGAAATTCTAAAACTCACAAAATCACTAACCACTCAGGAGATATAAAATCTAGATGGTTCAATAAACTTCCACCACGACGAGAACCCAAATACCACAACCACTACCACTATGCTTGAACATCAGGGCATTGCACGGAAACTCTAGAACGAGTATTTAGTTGGTTTCTAGAGTATCGACAGTGTGCCAAACTGGGAAAATAAATCTCCCCAAATTAGGCCACTTTATTATATATATATATATATATATATATATATATATATATATATATATATATATATATATATATATATAATTTTGCAACACTGTTTTCTTGTATTCACTTATCGCTTACACTATAATGAACTTAAACAAGAACACTACTTAGTATATATGTGAATTAACTTTCGAAGATTAATTACGGTGTCTTCATTGTTGAGCGTCAACTGAGAATGAGTCTCAGGTGATGTTCGAAAATGATGACACATAATTAAAGTCTTCGAAAGTTAACTCGCATGTATACCAAGTAAGATTCTTGTTTAATTATATTATAGTGTAAGCGATATATATATATATATATATATATGTAATAATAGTTATATGTATAACTATTTACCGTACATGACAACAAAATTTAAAACATAATAACAACTTTGATTTCACATGTCAGAAACCATCATATATATAGACATAAACATCAAAGTATTTTTTATTTCAGAAAGAAAGAAATTTTTAAAAAAATTATTCTTAACATTTAAAAAAAGAAATAAAAATTGCTATCTTTACATAAAGTTGTAAATAACGATCCTAAAGTAGACTTAAAGTATCTAAAAAACGAATCTTAAAGTATTGTGTTATAGGTTATTAAGTAGCCTCACGAATTTTAAGTACGACTTGGCTCTCTCAAAGAACGGTGTGGCTTTCACGGACCATCGAAAGTGTCAGCCAATCCTAACCTAACTTTGCAGGAAAAGCATCTTAGTAATAGATTTTACCGTTACGGGTAGTAAAATCCGCGATTATAATTTTAAAAAACCAAAAAATTTTTTAAAAAACTAAAGTTAAAAAACTATTTTTATTAAGAAAGTGAGGTGTAATTAAGCAACGTAAGATTTGTTAAACGAATGAGTGATAACATTTGCCTCTCATAATTCTTTTTGCACCAGTATCAGTGCAATGTTGGCGCAAACAGTTCGTAACAAACCGCCATGTCTAGCGTCGAGTAATTGCAAGGGGTATATTCGGGCAGCGAAATCTCGTCTCTTAATGGTCAGAGAAAACCTCACAAAAGGAAGAGCCAACTTGTAATCAAAATCGAGTTAGGGCTAGGGAGGGGGTAATTGAATTTGGCGGGACATCCTCCCATATAACCTCAGCGGTCCCCGGATCTAATTACATTGCACGGCATCGGAACTTAGTTACATCGCAAAGTACAGTCAAGAATCGGCCGCACTCGGCAAACTTGCCGCTCTTTGCGAAGTCCACTGCGGTTGCTTCCTTATACAAGTACACAAAACAATATTACAACTTCACTTACTAGTACACACTTCAACATGCGCTATTTAAATACAGAAACACTTGAATATAGTAACACTAACATTTTGTTTAAATAAGGAAAAGTTTCTTGGTGGATTAAAGATTCTATGGTTACGTCCTCATTTTTGCTGAAGAAATCGTAAGACAAAAACGTTTCTTTCAAGTGTAAGTTAAGAATTTAACAACCTTTAGTTAGCAAAAAGTCTGGTTGCAAGTAATAGCAAAAGTGTAGGCCTAATAAGTAATTAATAACCAGCTAGTCATGAACAGCAACAAGATTTCTTTATTTGTTTCTAATTTCAACCTGGTATACTAGTTTACACTCATACCTTTTGACACACACACACACACACACACATATATATATATATATATATATATATATATATATAAATGTATTAAGACTTTTAACACTATTAACACTGTCTATAATAATTAGTATAGTCGTTCGGGAGATGTATGCTATAGTGGACATAAAATAAGTGCTAATATAAGCGAGTGCTTGTTTACATATTCATAAAATGAAATTTTGTAAAATTTGTAAATGAAATTTTATAAAAACCAAATTTTGTATATTACGTTAAAAGTCTAAAACAATATTTTACGAAATGTTTGTCTCTATGTAATTATATAGTCAAAGACCGTAATTGAGCTTGTTTTTGTACTTTAAACACACTCCGAGCTGAGTATACCACTATTCGTAGGCCTAATATTCCCAAGCTTAGGAGCGCATCCCGCAAGAAAAAAATTAATTTTTCAAAATTTTAAGAAAATATTAACGACCATCGTCTCTCTGCACATGACCCGTTCATCACATGAACATCACGTCTCAGCACATGCCCAGTTTTCACATGACAATCGCCTTTCATCTCATGACCCGATCTTTACATGACAATCCCTTTCATCAAATGACCCGTTCATCACATGACAATCGCTTATCAGCATATGACCCGCTCATCACATGACCATCTCCTTTCAGCATATGACCCGATCATCAAATAACAATCGCTACTCAGCACAATAACCCGTTTATTACATGACAATTGCCTTTTACCACATGACCCGCTCATCACATGACAATCTCCTCTCGGCACATGACCAGCTTTTCACATGACAAACGCCTTTAAGCATATGACTTGCCCATCACATGACAATCGCCTTTCAGCACATGACCCTTTCATAACATGACAATCGCCTTTCAGCACATGACCCGTTCATAACATGACAATCGCCTTTAAACACATGAACCGTTCATTACATGACAATCACCTTTCAGCACATGATCCACTCATCACATGACGATCTCCACCCAGCACATGACGATTGCTACTCAGCACATGACCCGCTCATCACATGACAATAGCCTTTCAGCAGATGAACCGTTCATTACATTACAGTCGCCTTTCAGCACATGACCCCTTCATAACATGACAATCGCCTTTCAACACATGAACCGTTTATTATATGACAATCACCTTTCAGCACATGATCCACTCATCACATGACGATCGCCACTCAGCATATGACGGTCGCCACTCAGCACATGGCCCGCTTATCACATGACAATAGCCTTTCAGCAGATGAACCGTCCATTACATTACAGTCGCCTTTAAGCACATGACCCGTTCATAACATGACAATCGCCTTTCAACACATGAACCGTTTATTATATGACAATCACCTTTCAGCACATGATCCACTCATCACATGACGATCGCCACTCAGCATATGACGGTCGCCACTCAACACATGGCCCGCTTATCACATGACAATAGCCTTTCAGCAGATGAACCGTTCATTACATTACAGTCGCCTTTAAGCACATGACCCCTTCATAACATGACAATCACCTTTCAGCACATGTACCCGTTGATCAAATGATAATCGCCTCTAAGCACATGACCCGCTCATCACATCACAATAGCCTTTCAGCACATGACCCGCTCATCACATGCCAATCGCCTTTCAGCATATGACCCGTTCATCAAATGATAATCGCCTACCAGCATATGACAATCGTTTTTTCCATAAATATTATTGCCTTTAGAAAATAATCGATGATCAAGCACCCCGTTACGTCATTGATATGGAAAGAGAGTGTCAAACTCTTAGGGTAGAGGCGACCAAAGAGCTGTATATCAGCTCACCTTCGAGTAGAAGTAAAGTTATGTATCACATAATAATGTGATAAGATGTGTAACTTTAGGATAAGGATAGTAGCAATATTAGCAGGGATGCGAATTCCATCTGATAAGTTAGAACCGTAGATCGCGTGTATATTGCCATAGTCATAATGCTATCGTGCTTTAACTGGGAAAACTACACGCAACCTCCGAGAAAATACTGAATAATTTCACGGACAATTACGTTATGGCTATAAAACTTAGTTGGTGTCCTACAGCAAATGAGGGTCACAGCTTGGGTAGGCAGACTCCCTGAAGCATACACTTTGCACCCCGATAGAGAGCAGGTCTACATCGGTTAAACGATCCCGCACTCGCTTTGCCATAATGTTCCCCTTCTTTCAGTACCAGACGATCTTTATGTTTTTCCTTGCCTAATTACATCTAACAGTCCTTGAAAAATTTTCTTGATGTAGAGGGAAATTTTTCTGAGTGTAAAGGGTAAGGAAAATCTGTTGCATACATTCAGTTCATCTGGACAGTTTCTTACTTGTGACGTCATGTTTAAAAGTTTTTATCCAGGCTGATGAGCTGCACTAGTCAGTCGTTTTTTCCAACGATAAACGTTGTATATTTTTATTTAAACCTTATGTACATTTCGATTGCCCAGCAATCATCTTCAGAGGTATTTAAAAAATACAACTCAGTTGTATTTTTTAAATACCTCTGAAGATGATTGCTGGGCAATCGAAATGTACATAAGGTTTAAATAAATGTTACTTGTGGTTTAGAGGTTTTATTTATTTAAAAATAAACATTACGCCACAGTTGCTTCATACAGTGATAAACGTTGTAGTTTATGCAGGTTATATATTTCTGTTCAGTTCCCGTCCAGTTTCTACAGCAATGCACACGATTACTACTTCAGTTTCAAGAAAGATTTGCTTTTAGCATTTACCAGTCCCTTCCAGATATTTGCTGTACCACATGCGTATCGTATTTCAACCGTGGTAAAAAAAGAACCTGAACAGATGTTTTAATTGATATGCTGAAACCTCTCGAGCCCGATGCGTGAAAAGAATTAAAAACGTGAAAACTTGTTTTTCTCAAGGATCCGAAGAAAGTGGACAATTCAGTTATCAAATAAGACTTTACTCGTATAACGTGGGATTATTAAAGCCGACCAAATTGGAATTACGGAAAATAGTACGTAAACAAGTCCTTTATTAAAGAATGCTGTAGTGCTAGAAGAACTCATAGCGGTACGGCTATCTTCGCAAAGCCGAGCAACTTTCTAACAAACTCAATAACATGTGTTCTTTATTGTTTTTTTTTTTTTTTTTTTAATTACCGTGTCTTAATTGTGCTGAAAATTGGACCTAAAATGGTAAAAACAGTTGTGAATTTTGTTTAGCTAGCTTCATTGACTCATCATTCTAAACACTCACTCACACACATACACACACACACACACAATATAAATATTTCATTACAAGAATAATTATATTACTTAAATTGTCCTAATCTTTCGCAGATATTTACTGTCAGCATTTCACCAAAAATATCGACAAAAAGCAATTTCATGCCCGTGAAATGTTAACTAATGTTATTATTGTAATGGAATACAAGTAAATAATAAATAAACCACTTTTAAATTATTAAACATACAACTAGAAAACGTTCACAACGTAGGCCTATATAGACTATATACAGTAGAGTCCCCATAAATCTAGGAAAATGGGACCGAGATTACCGAAAACTCGGATTACACGCAAATACGTTCCTGTGCATTAGAAAAAACAGAAGATTTATTTAACCCTATTACTATATCTAAAAATGTAGAACATTGTAGGAAGATTTCTTGGAAGCCCGAATCATTTCCTTTGCATACCATAGCCTATTGATATAAACATTTCGTGGAAGCCGAACTCATCAGTTTCTTTCAAATAGATAAAATAGGCTCAAATAGAAATAGGAAATAAATAGAAATAGAATTTAACGGAAGCTCCAAATAAAGGACTCGGAATTTTGAGATACTTCTGTGTGCGTGTGTGTGTATGTGTGTGTGTGTGTGTGTGTGTGTGTGTGTGTGTGTGTGTTTGTGAGAGGACACTTGTCGGGAGTTTCGTCTGCAAAGCGAGCGCATTGTGGGGTCGCCAATTTTTGTGGGGAGTCCCCAAAACGCCACCTATGGTTTTAAATGCTGAAATTAGTTTATCTATATGTCTTATCATCAGAAAACATGTTTATTTTAATTTTTGAAGCCGACCCCACAACGTCATTATTTTGCATACGACTGTTTTTCGCACACCTCTGAACGCTTCCTAGTTTTAGCACCACAGAGCGCTAGTGTCGCCAAACAGTGTGTACAGTGTGTACTTTTACTTGTGGGCGAGCTTTTATGAGGAACTGGAATTTACACACACTTCTTGTTCGTGGTACGTTTAGGGGATTTTTCGTATGACACACTTCTTGTGGAGAGTGTCTTGTGACGACTTCAGACACATGCCCGACACCAATATCTTTACACTAATTGGTGGTTTAAAACAAATTTGTAGTGCCAAAGAGACTATTCAATTTGTTCTTTTTAAAATCACAAAACCCATACTAATTATTTTAATATATATTTATTAAATATCTCTGAAACCTTTCTGAATATATTTAATTATTTGAGCTTAATATCTTCTATTTAGTTACATTTATGAGGTTATAGATAATTGTCTTAGACAGTTACAAACATTTTTACCAGGTAGTGTGTCATTATTAAAATATGTTTTTCGTAATTATAGTTTATAGTTTTAATGTTGATTTCTAATCATTGCATGCAGGTTATGCTTATATTTTTCAGATAAAATTTTGTTTTTACATTACTTTGGGTATATATTTTTTGCATTAAGGCTAACTGAAATGTTATGAAAATTGCTGTAACTTGGCTCTTCTCTTTCCAAATTTGGAAATAAAAAACATCTGTTTAGAAACAAAACTTCATAAACTTGAAAAAATATTTTACTGTATGAAACATTCATCTATTTACAAATAATATTTGTGGTTTTATTCACAATGTAATCGCAAATGTGTTTTTTTATATAAAACTTGATTAACAATATTCATGTACATAATCCTTTATCTATTAGGTCTGAATGTTAACGGTTAAAAATTCCGAAACGTGACACACATTTTGTGCACTAAACAAAATTAAAGTGACAAATAAATGTGGCCTGGCTTCGTGTATTTATTGAAGGAGTGGTCATTATTCTGACCTAAAACGTTATAAATAAACGTTAGCAGCGCTTACCCAAACACGGAAATAAATTGATGAATCTGTTTTAATTTCTAATAAGAGTAAGGTATCACAAGCTGTAAGTTAGAGTTTGTACTAGCAACACCCACTGATGATGATGGCTTTGTCATTCAGTAAATAAATGAATAAGTTGTAAGTTTAGTGTATGTCTTTTATTTATTTTTATTTGCTAATGTTTAAAAGTAAACTAAACTTTAAGATTGCAAGATAATTATTCATTGTACACGGGCTACACAATTCCGTTCCTTTTGATATTTAAAAAAGAGTTTTGGTTTTTTAACAAGTCGTAATTGATAGGAAGAATAGAATTTCGATAGAAATAATAATGCGTAAATAAATATTCTACAGACAATTGTAAGAATAAATTTACGGTTTGTAAAGTTGATAAAACTGGAAATTTTAGATATAACTATAAGTAATGAAGATTTTCTAGTTCCAAGTTGGAAATAGCATTTGAGAGTAACAGGAATTAAATAACTGTAGTGATATAATAAATTCAGAAAAAATGTAGAAAAGTCCAAGACGTAATTGTTTAATTTTAGTTAAAAGTAAACATTTGTGAATGATAGAAACTTTTATTACAATTTATGGATGGTAAATATCTTATAACGATTTCAACATAATCGTAAACATATAAATTGTACAAAATGTAGGCTACTTTTCGACTGCTAAGTCTAAATCTAATAGTAGCTGGAAAACTGTCGGGCAAATAACTTCAAAATTCACGTTTAAATCTAATTCTTCTCTACACATGGCTTGTACTCCTGACCTAAGAAGGAATGTCCGAGTGTCGACAGTTTATGTTGTCATATCAAATAGACTTGTGTAAGGTTAGTGGTTCCAAGATAAAGGGCGAACTTGACACAGCAGTTCTGCATATCATGTCTTATCGCCTACATACACATGTACATTTGCAAAACTATCTACGAACGGTGATCACCTCTCAGAAGTGTTTTTGTAAGTCATAGCGGCTAGAAATTGTTGTGAACTACCGATCCGATCTTGAGTACAAGTTTTCACTGTTTTACTTCATCCAGCCGTTTCTTATCTCTTTAAATCGCTTAAATTTGTGACTTAAAAGCAAATAACTCAGGGCAGTAGGGTTTGCCCTTCAAAACCTTCAAAATCTTGAAAATATTGAGCTTTAAATAATATCGTATTAGCAGCTTTGTCCGAAGTAACATAATGTACTTTTCTTCTTACAATAAATAAAGAGAAATAGTTATTTATTTCTCCTGTGACTTTTGACCATGGCCATTCTCTCCCATTGTCAAAATAGTGATATAAAAATTCAAAGACTATTTCCTTCTATATTCGTGTTGAGCCGCTACTATATTTATTTATTTATATGTTCAGTGTATACAAATAAATAAAATTAAGTATTAATTTAATACAGTAAATGTTTTAGAGTAATCGTGTATATATTGGATTTTAGTGACCATATGTGTGTACATGCGTACATATTTCTGTATATGTGTAAACATATATGCAATGTTAAAATATTGTAAAAATATACGATAACTCAATATCGTATATTGTAACATACTAACCATCTATTTTACTTTAATAATAAATATGTAAACTAATCCCTACTTCCATCTTATGCTTTAATAAACTCAAAACGTTTGTTACGGTTGAGATGACAAAGAAACACATTTCCCGAAACAGCCTTCCTCATTTATAGAAAAATATGTTCCACTATAAAAATTCTTTATAAATCACTATATGTTAATGTGTACAGAATATTACAATTTTCAGCAACTCCACCCATTCCTATAAAATTTAGCTACTTTCTTCTGAGAAAGAAAGGTCAAAACGAGAAAAATATATAGATTAGAAAATAAGATCCAATAAGATAATGATCACAACCGACGACGGTACAGAGGCACTGTTTAGTGAGTCTGGTTAATCTTATTCATACCACAGCCTAATCTACTTAAGATCGTTTAAAAATAATTTTTGAAGATTAGATTAGCAATTCCAAAGTCTTTAAAATAAAAAACAAAAGCTATTGGCATTTTCAATAAATAGAATTTTTAAACTGTTTCCCATATTCTTTGTTTAGATAAGTATAAAAACGTTTCAGGTAGCTAATCGGGGGAACAATAATACAAAAACTATCCCTAAGTTACGCACTCTAAATATGAAAAGGCTTTTACTTGGTCTGCTTAAACATATAACATGATCGAGCCTAGCCTAATCCTCTTTTCTTGTTCACGTAGGCTTATTCTACGCTTATTTTATATATTTAGAAACAATGCCAAACAATCTTTCCTAATAAAAAATTATTAATAGTATTTCTATAACTAAAATAGCCGATTATAACTAAAAATTTTGTTTCCGTTTTTGATGATATTCACATTCTCACAAGGTGCCCAGTAGCTGCGATTTATCAATACACATATTTTGACAACATATGTGTACATACAACATAAATGTTGAATAATTAACATTAAATTTGTTTTTAATGATATATGTCTTAAAATTAGGTTAATTAAAGCTTAGCTTGTGAGAACTTATTTCACTCTAAATCTCATTACACACTAGTTGAGTAAATCATATCAACTAGTTTCGACGACGATGCCGTTTTCATCAGTGATAGGCTACTATTAACAAATTTCATCAAGCTACGTCATTATAAATTGTGTATAGGCTTCGTATCGTACAACTATAAAACAAACAAATTAATACATTTAAATCTCAAACAATAAAGATATTCTAACCTACAGAACACCAAACTCCTCACTAGCGAGAGTTAGCTATTTTACATTAGTATTTTTTGTATCATCAATATACAGGCAATACTATTCCCACGTGTACCTCTGTGGTAAATTTATCAAGGGAAAGAATCCATTAAGCTCCAAATATATCGCCGACATACAGAGTCCAAACCAGAGGAAGAAATTTCTTTGTCTCTTTAGCATTGCTCTTAAACTTGCTCATAAAGAAAAAGGACAAGAAATCCGCCTGTGAGAAATCGGGAATTTACAGCATGAGATGTGCGATGGAGTATATATTGGCCAAACCCGTATGTATGAGTATTAAGGCAAGAAGCAGGGAGCAGCACTCTAAAAACTACAAAACTGAATACTCAGCGATGACCAAGCATCGCCTGGACAATCAGCATTTCTTTACGTCTGACCATCCTAGGGTAAACATGTAATTAGGTACAACACTCATGATGCTTGGTAAACTTGGATAATAAACTAATTTCGAGATGTCTCAGTCATCAATGAGTCTGCCCAGTTCAGGATTCTTCTCTTTTTTCCTGAATACTTTGTTGTTTCGCAAAACATTTGAGGTTTATCCGTTTTATGTTTTCTTGATATATTCTAGCGTTTTTTGTCGTTATTTTGCTGATTAATTTACGCTAATTACTGTGTTTTCTCTTTAAGACTTAATAAGTATTAAAAAGCTTCCTACCTCCAGTTTAAATGTTTTAAGTAATGTACAAATTTTAATACAGTAATTATATAATAATCCCTAACTTGATTTTCTGTTTTTATTTATAATTTTGTAATAAACGTATTTTATAAACGAATACTTTATAGCGTTAATTTGTGAAAATATGTTTTAAAACACTTTTAGCCTTATTAATAGTAAATATATTGGTAATACGAGAAATATTAATGTAAAATAGATACCACTCCTTAGTAAGGAGTTTAGTGTTCTGTAGGTTAGGATGTCTTTATTGTTTGAGTTTTAAATGTTTCATCTTGTGTGTTTTATATTTGCACGATACAAAGCCTATCGTTAATATATAATGATGTAGTGTGATGAAGGCCATTTACTGAGGAGGTGACATCGTCCTCGAAATTAGTATGCATATTTTATTAAACTAGTGTGTAGTGAGTTTTAGAGTGAACTGTTATAATTTTTAGACAATTATGTATCTTAGACGTTAATCTGTGAAATAAATTAGATAGGAGTTGAAAGGACAAATATGCTAAGGTAAACGCAGTGTTTAAAACGGCTTTGCTTCCATACCTTACGAGTAAAAATCAATCATACAGTGCCTCCTGATGTAGGTATAGTGCCGTGGAGCTGAACAGCATGGTTTTAAAGGGGTTTGGTAATCGATGTAGTATATTTATATATTTACCCATTATATTAAGCCCCATCTGCTTTTACGGACACAATTTTTGCCATTTTTCCATATCCTCTAAATTAGGTACATTCATTATATTTTCATTGTAGTCGTTGTAAGAATTTATTTAATTCCTATAGCATATCTTTTTCACAACGATTACAAGTAAAAAACCTTAACTTTCATCGTGTTAATAAAAGGATGTTACTTTCTACAAGGCCGGGTGAAGAACCTGGGAATTTCTCAAAACGGATTTAAGTCGATTTCAAACATCTTCTCTTACTATTGTATTAAATCTTTCTCCTGGTTTTCATTTTTTATTAATTATTTTCCATTTTGTTGAAATAGCTACACATATATATGAGGAAGTGACTGAAGAAGCAGTTAAATAAACTCGCCATAAAAAAGCTCCTTGTTATACTGTGTATACAGATTACTGATAAAAACTAGCGACGTCGATCTTATTGTTAGTGCAAAAAAGATACAAAAGGTTTTGATTGTTTTCAATTTTTTTTATTTGTGTATTTGTTTTATTCACTGATTTTTCATCAACTAACACAATATTTTATAGTTAGTATGAAGTAATTTTACATTGAACGTAAGGCTCAATATTGTTTATGATACCATGTCAAGCGAATTGTTATAAATACAGTAAACTTAAGTCCAAGCCTCTCCGAGATGAAGGCCTCAACCTGATCCCCGCATTTTGTGCCCCAAATCTTGACGCAAGGTCAATCTTGTTATAATTGCGTCTACAATATAATCTACGGGCGATGATCACCATATTAGAAGTATTCTCATTGCGTTTGACGCAGATCTAGCTACCTGCATTCATGCATTTTCATCTCTTTCTTTCGATTCGTAGGTTAATCGTGAACCACTGAGGGGAGCAGTGGGTATTGAATAGCCCTCCAAAAGATTTGTAAAGGTTGTATTTATATTAAAATAACACCAACAGCTTTGTCCAATATAATGTGCTTTTCTCTCAAGTGAAGGAAAATAGTCAAATTTTCTTGCTATAACTTTTGACTATGACCATATTCTACCAATGCTGACATATTTATATATAGATGAAAACATCATTTGTTTCTATAATCGACTTCAGCCTCTGATTACCTATGTTTGTTTACTTATCTCTTTAGGGCAAACATAGAAATTAACACGTAGTACACATACTTTGGCCATATTAAATGGGAACTTATATGCATGCATTAAATACACAATGCGATATTGTGACAATATACTATTGGTTTCTATTGCATGTTCCAACATATTAACCACATAGAACATTAGTATTGCAAGTTAGGATTGTGGAAACCTTTCCATACTCCCATCATATTCTTGAAAAACAAGACGTATTATTGCACTATCAAAATGCAACCGAAGATTCACTTCTGAGTTATTCGTTGTGGTACTCTGTATTATTTATTCTTTAAATATATGACCGAAGTACATAGACAATGTTTCTCGTCATTTGAAGATAAGGTATAGTTTATATCGATAAACCAATTCGTTGGGCTGGATATAGAAGCGTTGACAGTTTATGTTATCATATCAATCACATATTTGTAAGTAATCATGCTCATACTTCTCTTCAATATAATATCGCGAACGCAAAAATTATAGATTGTGGTTTAACATCGCAAGGTTAGGTCATAGTCAATACAAATTAAAATAAAGTAATGCTTTATAAAATAGATTTTAGTTTAGGCCATCAAAATATAGATAAATATTTTAAGTTTATATATTAAAAGACCAAACTAACTCTAACAATTCTCCAACAGTATCTCCGCGCCGCCGGGAACCGTGACATAATATTACATGAGCTGAACTATCTATGTAATAAATTGAATGTAGTTCCATACTAAGAGGTGTATTTATAGTCGGTTGTTTATTTTCCACATTGTTTCATTTCGTTTTTAATAAGTGTTTATTTCAAAACTTTTCTCTAAGATACATAAACTTATAAATACCCCATTATAACATGAACCTGTAACAGTTTAGGGTTAATAGAATAATTTCAAGAACATATATTTAAAAGCCCTAAGCAGCATTGAGTAACTCTATCATTCTTTTCCAATTAAATCCTCAGCACAAAATAGCAATAATGAATCGCCCATTGACCCGCAACACCTAGAGTCACAAATGCCTACAGTATTTTTCACATATAAAAGGTTGAATTGTGGCAACTAAGTAGTAGTATAATAACACGTTACTGACCCCCTCCTTACATAATAACCAAGGCTACTGTATAAATATTTCCCAGTAACGGAAAAGAGAAAAATACTGTTTATATCTATACGTCCTTCTCAGATAAAACTGAACCTTTTCATATTGTGAGTTGTACAATAACAAAGAAATCATGGAGGGTAATTTAAAAAGCTAATAGTTTTTTTTTCAAAGGTTTTCCTAAAATAAAATTTACATATTATTTTATATTAATCGGTGAAGACATTTAAATAATAAAACAATACAAATAGATATTAGTGAATCTGTGTCTAAGTTAGCGAAATCCTCTTGGCTTACCATCGTTGTCACTCTTAGGATTAGGTCAAAATGTCAAAATTAGGCTCAACAAATTAATAATGATTGCGTAACACATAACAGTAAGATTCTGAGTTTATTTTACCAAGGGATTTACGTCACGTTTTCAGTTGCTGTGAGATTACTAATACTACGGTATGTCCAGAGTCATCCCCAGCTTATGAAAAAATGTAACGAAGTTATTTTTATCACAACTATTTCCACAATTACCCTAAAATGACCACCCACGTTTTAAAACAAACTACTTGAAGTCCTGGGTTATAATGATGTTTTAGTAGCTTTAATCAAAAGTGAAACTGTTCGAGAAAAAAGGCTCCAAGCTTTTAAATACATGCAATCGGTAATTTCATACATTTTTAAACATCGTTTTACAATTGTATACGTTTTGAAAATCATATTAAACCGTATGAAGATTTTAAACACAAATCATATAATGATTTAAATCATATAGATTAACTTTAGTTGTTCGCGTTTCAAACATAAAACGGAACATTTTGAAGAAATCGCCCTGGTATTTCCTTTAGTTGTAGGCAACTGGTATTGTAACTCATTATTTATTTGTATACCTATCAAAAGTAGTATGTAGCTATAAAGTTATTATTTTTAAAAAAAAAGGGTAGGCCAGGCTATTCTGCCACACTTGCTTAGCTTGTTTTGGAATAACCGTTGCTATTTTACAGTGTTTTTAGAAAAGAGTTTGTGTTTTATTTTACTTACAAATACATTCAATCTATACATTTTGGGAGGTATGAATTAAATTTCTGGGAGGTATTTGGAATATTCTGTACACCCTGGAGTTTTGATACAGTTAGAATTAATGTTTGTATAGATAGTAAATATATATATATATATATATATATATATATATATATTAAATATGGTGATATGTTTTCTTGTATATATAGTTAATAAATTTAAAATATTTCAAACACAAGAAATATTAAATATTCATTAAAAGTATTCTTGTGTTTGAAATATTTTAAATTTATTAAATATATATATATATATATATATATATGTGTATATATATTTATTTATTTATTTATATATAAATGAATGTTTGTATGTATTTATGTGTGTATGTATGTTATACACGCCTACGCCGCTGAACAGAAATTTATGAAATTGTTTGACACAATCACAGGATGGCTCGTTTGAGGTTTGGAATAGATCTATTAACAGGGCTCTATCCAAGTGGCTTAGAATGGTTCAAAAACCGATGTATATATGTATGTATCTTATGGGCGTCTAACTAACTAAACAGAGGTTATTATAATTTGGAGAGATTGTTTTATCTTTCATCAATTAACAATCTTTTATAGTTAGTATCAGAATAATTTTACATTGAACATAAGGGACTCTATTACTGTATAAAACACCTGTAGCGAAATGTTTACTATAAATAAATAATACCTCTATACCATAAATGATTTTTTTCTTTTATTATGTACATTTCGATTGTATAGCACTCATCTTCAGAGGTAATTTAAAAAAATATATTGTAAATACCTTTAAGGATGATTACTATGCAATCGAGATATACATAAGGTTTTAAATAAATGAAAAATGTCATTTGTGGTATAGAGGCTTTATTTATTTATGTTAAGGAACACTATTGTTTATGATACAATATCAAGCTAAGTGTTATTCTCCAATATAAAGGCCTGAACCTGATCACCGCATTTTGTGGGCGCCATAGCTCCTTACTTCTGTTCAATACAATGTCGCTAATCAACCAATTATGGATTATGGTTTAACGGAACAAGGTTGGACCACAATCAATAGAAATGTAAAACAAAAACATGATTTACAAATAGATTTTAATTTAGACCATCAAATTACGGCCTAATATTTTAAGTTTAGGCTATGTATGGAAAGACTGAACTAACTAACAATTCGCTATCAGTATCTCCGAGCCGCCGTAACATTATGTTACACGAGTTGAACTATCTATGTAATATATTGAACGTAATTCCATAGTAAAGGCTATTTTTTTAGATGGTTGTTTATTTTCCATATTGTTTTACTTCGTTTTAAACAAGAGTGTTTGTTTTAGAACTCCGCTTTAAGAAACATCAACTTATAAATACCCCATTATAACATGAATGGTTTAGTAAACAGTAATGGTTTAGGCATATTAAATTAATTTCAAGAATATACGTAAAATCCTGAATCAGCATTAAGTAACTGTATCATTTTATCCCATTAAATCCCTAGCACTAGAAAAAAGTAATAATGAATTGCCTATGGTCCCGCAACGTCTAGAGCCACACATGCCTACAGTATTTTTCAAATATGAAAGGATGAATTATGGCGACTAAATAGTGGTATAATAGCTATCAAATCGTAAGACTTGAAAATGACACGTGTAGATTTGGTCAATGTCTTGAAATGATCTGCTAAACTCTTACTTATTCTTTAAATAGAATTATACAAATGGCTTCCAGAGAACAAATGAAATCATGTTATTATGTAACCGAAGGCTAGTGTAGAAAAATTTCACAGTAAACGGAAAAGAGAAAAATATTGTTTATATCTTTCTATCCTTCTCGGATAAAACTGGACCTTGTCATATTGTGAGTTTTACGCAAACCAATAAAATATCGAGGTTAATTTAAATCGAGTAATAGTTTTTCTTCAAAGATTTTCTTAAAATTAAATTATATATATAATTTTAATAATAATCGGTGAAGACATCTAAAAAATAAAACAAAACAAATATATATTACTGGATCTGTTCCTAGGTTCAGAAAATCAGCTTGGAGTATCATCGTTTCCATGTTTAGAATTAGGTCAAAAAAGTAAAAATTCGGTTCAACAAATTTATAATGGTTTCGGAACACATAAAAGTAAGATTCTGGACAGTTTATGTTACCACGGGATTTACATCACGTTTTCAATTGCTGTGAGTTTACTAATACTATGGTATGTCCAGAGTCATCCCCAGCTTATGAAAGAAGGTAGTGAAGTTAGGTTTATCACAACTATTTCCACAATTACCCTAAAATGACCACCCACGTTTTAAACGTGCAATTTGAAGACCTGTGTTACACTGGTTATAATGATGTTTTAGTTGCTTAATTGAATAGTGACACTATTCGAGAAATCAGGCTCTAAACTTTTACATACGATCCAACTTGCCATCGGCAATTTCATTCATTTTTATACGTCGTGTTGAATTTGTATACGTTTTGTAAATCTTATACCATTAACTTTAGTTATTCGAGCTTCAAACACAAAACGGAAGATTTAGAAACAATCACCCTGATATTTCATTTAGTTCTAAGTAATTGGTGTTGCAACTAATTATTTATTTTACACCTATCAAAACTAGCACAAAGCTATAAAGTTATTTTTGATTAAATTGTGTAGGCGAGGCTATTCAGTCCCACTTGACTAACTTGTTTTGGACTATCCGTTGTTATTTTGCCGTGTTTGTAGGAACGAGTTTGTGTTTTATTTTACATACAAACAAATTCAATCTATATATTTTGGGAGGCATAATTAAAATTTGCAATATTTTGTAAAACCTTGGTTTTTTTATTAATTGAATTTTAAGTTTCTATAGATAGATAAATCTGGACATAATAATTGTTTTTATTTGTCAGAAATAAGAACCCTACATTTTTGGCAATCATACAAGAAATATATGTATATAAAAACCGCCAATTCATAAATACAATTAACGGTATCGTGGAATAGGATTTTAGATTTTTTTCTACAAAATAGTCTACATTATGTTCCACGTAGAGGCAGGCATGTTGCATTACTTTAACAGATATAAATAGTTATTGTTTTCATTTTTATTAAAAATAATTTTGACAGAATTTTATAGCTCCTTGTGTTTATAAATCAAGAAAAAAAATATTTTTAATGGTTTATTATTGTTACTATTTTTAACGAATAATTATTTTTTTTTTAAAGAGATAAAATGTAAAAACATGTAATATATATAGAACAAAATTTCAGTCGTAATTAAAATTTCAGAGTGAAGAAAATGCATCAATATTTTTGAGAATATTGCAGAACTTAATAGTGCCTGAAAGCAAAACGATTTAATGCCATGGTCTAACGTTCCGATTGATCACACAAATGTAACCAACCTACTTTGGCTTCATCTGTAAGCGTTGCAGATCAGTCTAATCTAGCCGTTTTTTTTATCATACTACTACGCCTTATCTCAACTTCTTATGACATAGACGTAAAATCGGTGGGTCGGACACTTAAGGAGGTGATGACTCAGATAGATAATAGTCAGGCAGAAAGCCCCCAACATACCATGCACAAGTGAGTGTGCACGCTTTAACTGCGTCCTCAGAAGAAATTTATAATACGTGAATTTAAATTTCAAGTTACATAAAAGGACAAGTTGTGCGTTTACTAATAACAATGTTTAACAGCTATATAAAAAATTTCAAGTTGATTAATTCACTAGAACTAAGAGCTCCCACAAGATGCGTGTAGAGTTTGCGACCGGCCAAGTCTCCACAAACACGTATAGGTGTGTGTGTGTGTGTGTATGCCTGTGTGTGCGCGTTCGCGTTGTGTCTTTGTGTGTGTGCGCGTTGTGTCTGTGTGTGTGTGTGTGTACGAATTGTTATCACTTACTTCTGTATTCATTACAGCAACCTGTTGTAAGTCCTAAATATAAATTCCTTTAAGACCTATAAAATTAGAAGCGCCTTATTGGCCAAGGTACGTCGTCTGTAGGATAATGCAATGGCTCTCGATGCCCTCATCGGACTGGTTATTTTCTTATAAGATTTACGCTGAATAGAGATAATTACCGGTTTTGGCAGGTCGCGTATTTTGAAGTGACTCTGCGATGTGCTGGCAGGACTCCAGCGCCGGGTAACAAATTGGTACAATTAGACGGACACCTCACGTCCAACCTGCAACTAATCGTGTGACTGGGCCGTAATCAAAACCTGAACAAGTATGCGATGCCGCGCCGTACATTCTGACGCTTATTTTGGTTTGTTCTAGTATGGAAACACAAGCAAACATCGCTGAGTAGGTAGGGGCGTGAAGACGGATTTGTAACCAATATCGTACTTGAAGGTAGTGAAGAAGCTTACTGGAAGGTACATGAGGTAGATTTACACTGGACCGGCGCAGCGTCATGAAGAGAGGTTTACGTTCAACTCTTATCATGCTCAAGCTGTAGCAGGAATAAATAATGGCGTCATTGACATGGTATATAGAATAAGACGGTAGGTCTTACGCGCATGCCGGATGGAGCTAATGACGTCACTGGCACCGAGCCGGCACAACGTCATGAAGACAGGTTTACGTTCAACTCTTATCATGTTCACGCTGTAGCAGGAATAAATAAGGGCGTCATTGACACGGTATATAGAATAATACGGTAGGTCTTACGCACATGCCGGCTGGAGCTAATGACGTCACTGGCACCGAGCCGGCACAACGTCATGAAGACAGGTTTACGTTCAACACTTATTATGCTCACGCTGTAGCAGGAATAAATAAGGGCGCCATTGACACGGTATATAGAATAATACGGTAGGTCTTACGCGCATGCTGGCTGGAGCTAATGACGTCACTGGCACCGAGCCGACGGGAAATGTGTTATTTTAGCACACGGACGCTAGAACTAGATCCCCCAGTAAACGTGGTTTTAGCATACACTAGCGTGTGTCCGCACGCTAAATTATATACCCTTCTTTAAAATTTGTGGTTTCCTAACGGATTTTTTTACATTTATTAATAATAACTTGTTCTATAACCTGATATAGTTTTTATTTATAATATATATTATTGTATTATATAATAATGGGTAGACATATATAACAACATATAGGTAAACGATAACTGACCATGATAGCGAATGAACTCCCTAATGAAAATAAGAGTCAATGACCAAATGCATAGTTGCCCTAACAAGACGTTTACCATAATATTATAAACGAGTGTCAGCTAATCACGGCTATAAATAGACTAGGACATGACATAAGCATTATTTATATCTGCCTTAACATTACCGGTCAGTATTGCGTTGTTCTACACATAACTCAAGAAGGCAAAAACATTGCACGTTTTTGAGCAAAATATATTTTGAGGGCGTATTTTGTTTTGGGGGATGTTACGAGGTCGTCTTCTTTCATTCTCACCACCGTTTTGAGATATTATAAAATTCTATATAGATCGAGACAGTCTTAAATAAGACTGTTGAAGGGAAGCAAAACTAAAATTGCAGAACGAAGCGAACTACAGTACTAATAAGTCAATCCACAACAGTTACAATGACACTGAACGGCGAAAGGAAGTTTAACGTCGAATTAGCCACAAGGCTTAGCCACACAGAAAGATGTGAATTTCCTATTCGCCCAGACGGCAGTAGCCCCAACTTCCTCTGGCCGATTTCACTTTCGTAGAGTCCTATTCTGTTTTAAATCAAACTATAGTAGATATTATCATCGAGGAAGTTATAAGGGGTCTTATAGAACGGTGGCCTTTTTAAGCCACGTGGACTTATTCAATAAAATTTAACTCTTCTTTTGTTTCCAGTAATTGTTAATACCCCTTTAGCTTTTCCGTTTTAATTACATATATTTTAATTAATGTTGTTTTATTAACAATTCATCTCTTTAGTTATTGTTAATTAGTGCTTAGCTAGTGAGGTAGGCTAAGTATAAAAGGTTTACGCTCAGACTCATGTCAATGTCTAGTTTATTAATTAGAGTAGTTTTGATGACTATAACGCTATTAAAGGTGATGGACTTACATTGGTGCCTAGAGTAAGCCATCTTCAGTTAGCTCATCACTGATGATGACGACAATATTGTCGAAACTACTCCAGTAATGAGCGATCAGTAAGAGTTTCAGAATAGCCTCTTTTGTATTTATGTTACAACTCTTTAGTTTGAGTTTATCTTTGGTTCAGTTTTCATTTTTGATAAGGCATTTATTTAATATTTCTTTAATTCTACGTTTTAGTCTTTAGATTTGATAAGACTTTATTTAGTGTTAGTTTAGTTCTAAGTTTCAGTCTTTCATTTTAATAAGACGTAGTTATTTAGTGTTAGGTGTATTTTAATTATAGGTTTTAGCCATTAATTTTAATGAGACGTAGTTATTTATTGCTAGGTGTATTTTAATTATAGGTTTTAGCCATTGATTTTGATAAGACGTAGTTATTTATTGCTAGGTGTATTTTAATTATAGGTTTTAGCCATTGATTTTGATAAGACGTAGTTATTTATTGCTAGGTGTATTTTAATTATAGGTTTTAACCATTGATTTTGATAAGCCTTACTTATTTATTGCTAGGTGTATTTTAATTATAGGTTTTAGCCATTCATTTTGATAAGACGTAGTTATTTATTGCTAGGTGTATTTTAATTATAGGTTTTAGCCATTGATTTTGATAAGACTTAGTTATTTATTGCTAGGTGTATTTTAATTATAGGTTTTAGCCATTGATTTTGATAAGACTTAGTTATTTATTGCTAGGTGTATTTTAATTATAGGTTTTAGCCATTGATTTTGATAAGACGTAGTTATTTATTGCTAGGTGTATTTTAATTATAGGTTTTAGCCATTGATTTTGATAAGACTTAGTTATTTATTGCTAGGTGTATTTTAATTATAGGTTTTAGCCATTGATTTTAATAAGACTTAGTTATTTAGTGCTAGGTGTATTTTAATTGTAGGTTTTAGCCATTGATTTTAAGATTTAGTTAAGACTTAGACTTAGATAAGACTTAGTTACTTAGTGTTAGTTTAATTCTAGCATTTACTCTTTAATTTTAATAAGACTTAGTTATTTAATGTTATTTAATTTCTAGGTTTTATTATTTAATTTTGATAAGACGTAATTATTTAGTGCTATTTTAATTATAAGATTTAGTATTTTATCTTTAGCTTATAACTCCTTGATTGTACATTACATTTCCTTTGTAAACTTTTTATTTCCAAATATGTTATTATTTAAATGTCATGATAACTCCTATTTACGTCTTTCGTCAAAAATGTAAAGAATTACTCGAAGTAAAATTGAGTTAACACAACTGGCAGTAGACTCAAGACCACAGTACAAGAATACTAATCACATCGTAACTCAATAACAAAGTTACATAAGATTGAACCATTGTCGGTAGCTTCAGGGATTGGTTTATCTTTAAGTTGTTTGAGGAGAGAAATTTCTGTTGTTTCTTACACTGTATTGGATAGGTTTGAGTTGTAAACGTTTGGTTTACGTCTGCTTTTAGACGTTCTTTATATCTTCCTTTTAATTTATTTTGTGTCTTGTGCATTCGTTGTGTATCATTTTTATGTATTTATTATAAGTATCTATACATTGAAGATTAATGTTTCCAACAGAGCTCTTGCCTTTCGCCTACTTCCATTGTCAGCATTATTAAAAGCAATATAAACTGTTAAGTAACAATATTTAAAGGTTTATTAAATTCCTTTATGTATATATATTATAACCTAAGTTATTAAAAATATAACTTTTCCTTTAGGTTATATATTTAATTACCTTAACACTCTTTTGTCTCACCTTCAGGTTTATAATTAATTAACACCAATATCAATTTTATCATAACTGGCATTTATTCTTGACACTTAATTAACACACATTAAACCAATTTAACTTAATATTACTTAGTGACAAGATTGATCCCTTAACTAATTTATCATTAAAAAAAAAACAAAAACAAAAAACAAAACGTGGACTTTGAGGCTTTATGTTATTACAATAAAGTTTAAAAATGACAGTATTAATTTCTCTTTCTCTGGGGTCGTTATTATGGTACTTTTTCTAAATTAGAACGTGGTAAAAAAAACTAGATTATTATCTTATACTACAGTATTTAAAATTGTTTTGAAATTACTGTTTATAAAGCTCTGTTGGTTAATTTTAATGAAAGCAAAAAAAAAGAAAGTACTAATTGTTTGTCGATTCCCTTGGATCTTGACCGTTAATACTGCTTCGTTGCACTTTCACATAACTCATTTATTTTTCCTAATTCTTTATTAAATTATTTACGGCGCACTTTTTTTACATTATACAAATACAAAATTTACATTTCCCTTAATTATATTAACAACATTTTACCCCTTTATTAACATTACTGACACTTGCCCCCCCCCAATACGTCTGCCCTCTTTTGAAGTTCTTCCAAGAACTTCCTTGTTCAACTTGTTGTCGCTGTTCAACTTCCTTTTTCAACCCCGCGTCATCTCTTCCCCCTCACGTATTTTCAGTTAAATTGGTTATTCCCATAACCATCTACAAAAAGCTTCTCGTAACGGTACATTGTTATAACCCAGGTAATTTGGAAAGTCCTATATTAAAATAGTTGAACCCTTCTTTTGTTAAAGATTCTCCAGTCCCTTTATGACTACTTCGAAATACAACAATGGTCATGTACTTTGTCCGTAATTTTAGGAACTATTCTGGTCGATTTCGCTTAATATTTCTTCCTACTATTTTTCTTTTTGGATATAAGCTGAATTTATTCTTTAGTCTTAAATGTTGTTATATCTTGTTTATATATATATATGGTTAGACAGCGATAAGCTTCTATGTGTAAAGAAAAAAAACAAAATCTTGATAATAAAAGTGTTATTCTTGACTAAGTGTTATATATATATATATATATATATATATATATATATATATATATATATATATATATATATATATTATAACATAAACGCACGAGGCTAAAGAATAAATTCAGTTTATATCCACACACAAAAATAGTCGGAAGAAATAGTAAGCAAAGCGACAAGAATAGTTACTAAAAATACGGACAAGGTACTTAACCATTGTTCTATTTCAAGTGTAGTCATAGAGGGCTGTGGGAAAAAAGGGTCCAACTATTTTAAGATAGAACTTTCCAAAGACCAAAATACCTGGGTTATAATAACACTGTACCGTTAGAGAAGGCACTTTGTAGATGGGTATGGGGATAACCAAATTAACTAAAATACGTGAGGGGGAGAGATGATACGGGGTTGGAAAAGGAAGTGATCCAGAGGTCTTGGAGAAATTTCAGAAGAGGGAAGACGTATTGGGGGGGGGACCAAGTGTCAGTAATGTTAATTAGGGGTAAATTGTTTTAATAGAATTTAAAGAAATGTAATTTTTTGTATTTGTATAATTTAAAAAAAAGTGTGATGTAAATAATTTAGTAAAGATTTAGGAAAAATAAGTTAGTTATGTGAAAGTTCATCGAAGCAGTATCAACGGTCAAGATCTCAGGAACTCAACAAACAATAAGTACTTTCTTTTTATATTAAAATTAGCCAACAGAGCTTTATAAACAGTAAATTCACAACCATTTTAAATTCATTAGTATAAAATAATAATCTAGTTTTTTTTCACCACGTTCTAATTTATAAAAAGATCCATAATAATGACCCGAGAGAAGAGCAATTAACACTGTAATTATTAAACTTTATTGCAATAACTTAAAGGCTCAAGAGGTCACCTTTATTTTGTAATTGTAATATTAGTTAAGGAATCAATCTTGTCACTAAATAGTATCAAGGTAAATGGGTGTAATGTGTATTAATTAAATGTCAAGAATAAATTCAAGTGATGTTAAAATTGGTATTGGTGTCAATTAATTAAAACCTGAAGGAGAGACAAAGAGTGTTAAGGTAATTAAATATAACCTATAGGGAAAGTAATATTCCACATAACTTAGGTTATAATATATTGTAATTCTTGGATGAAACTCTTCTTTTTGTTATATATATATATGGTTAAAAGACACTTTCATAAACAAAAATTTGTATTTTTTTACACATTGAAACTTTTTGCTGATTGATATTATCAGCGTTATCAAAACTTTATCAGCATTAACAAAGTCTGGACTGTAGTCCAGGTATAGTCATAGAACTACTGTGTAAGGTACTTAGCAAGTTTGGATAATGCTGGTATTACCAATCAGTGAAATAAAATACAAATTCAATGTGTGTGTACACACACACACACACACATATATATATATATATATGTCTTGTAAAAATTTTCAATCGTTATTAAAATACGTTTTTATTCATCCATTCAAGTTCGAATAAATGTTTTAACCTGTAGGGGATGACAGTTGATGTTAACACTGTTTATTCCAAATATTTATTCATTAATACAAATTTTTAAAAGTTGAAGTTTTGATCGGATTCGTACTGAATGACTACATGTTCGAAAACCAACACTTTGGCACTGAGCTAGCTTTCCCATCGCTAGAAATCAGTGACTTAAAGATGTATATGAAATTATAAAAAAAGCTTCCTTGCAATAATGAAGCAATACAAGAGATGGAGAAAATGAGAAATATAGGCCGCCATCATAAATTAGAAATGATAAAAAGAAAGCGATAGATACAGTAGTAGCAAACAAAAAATAATAATCACCATATACTGTATAGAGAGGGAAATGGAAAATTGCAGGGAAATTCGCTTTCTATTTTGACATTTAATATCGCGATTCTGTCATATTTATAGGCCTATAAATATTTAGATTATTTTAAATTATAAAATAACACATTTTAAATAAAAAAAGTCTTTGTTGACCTCAGTAGGAATTAACTTAATTTTATTTTTATATTAGGCCTACTTTTTTAAAATTTTAGTACTCAAAAATTGAAAAGTATTATTTTAGTTCGTTCAAACACTTATATTACACCAGTGGAGCGAATGTTTGATCTTTGAAATGCTATTAATGTTTGCATCGCTTTAAAAAGAAATAAAGGTCAAAATTTTACACTGATATTTAGTGTTTCACTAAACACTTTATTAACCGAATTGAGGGACCTCAAAAATCTAGGAAATTATCCGATATAATTCTGAAGTTTTTTCTATAATTGTATTGCTTAATGCAATTATTATATTAAATTGTCAAGTAGTTTAAATTTGTTTCCTTAACTTTATATTACATTTATTCTCAAAGTTATGCTTAATTCCCTCTGTAGAGTTAGGGAAATGTACGCGAGGGAAATTAGATGTTTAACTAGGATTTCATTTAGTTATTTCTATTGCACCGTGGTGTGAGGAATGTTTTCGTCATTATAGTTACATTTTAAGTTCGTATTACTTTTCCCTTGAGTCAATAATTCATCTAGTTATAAGTTTTTCTGCCTATATTTTATAGGAATATGACTAAATAAATACATTTATATTTTTCCATCGGTAATAATGTTAAATTAATTTTGTCTTTATAATCGCGTATAAAAATCATAATAACCTTAAAAATTTATTAGGTAATGCAAAAGATAAAATAGAAACACTTGATAAATCTGGGATTTACCAAGTTAATTGTAAGGATTGTGATAAAATGTATATTGGGCAGACAAGACGAAAAGTAATAACTAGATTTAAGGAACATATTAGGAATATTAAATACCAAAGATCTGATAAGTCTAGTATTGCTGCCCATATTTTAGAGACCAATCACAATCTAGATGTTAATAATGTCAAGTTAATTAAGAATGTTAGAACTAATAAATTGCTAAATAGTTTCGAAAGTTTAAAAATTAGTAAACATAAACCTGAGAATTTATTAAATTCTGATAGAGGTCCTATTCCTCATTCAATTTTATATCCATTTGTTAAATAGGAATATGATTTTTATATTTAATTTTGTGTTGGTTATAATTTCAAAAAACAATTTTAATTATGTATTTATTGTATTTTTTTATTTATATTTTAGTAAGTTGACGTAAGATATCTTGCTTTCACTCGATGGGTGTGGCTACGCCTTGTTTAACAAGTGGGGCCGCGGCGGTCGGAGTGGGAGTGACTAGTTCTGTAGATTATAAATAAGGTATTTTTCTAGCGTTAATCGGTCTTTGTATGTTATCCCACTGAGGATGGTTACTTTGTAACTGAAATGTACATAAGGGTAAATTAAAGAAAGTTTGTGGTTAAGAGGTTTTTGTGTATTTATTAATGGCAATGATGCTAGCTGCTTACTTGATTTAATATTTCTATTGGTGAGACTGAATAATTCTTAGGCCAAGTGCACTACCATCTAACAAGTAATATAATTTTGTTTAAAGTCAATTCCTACTTAAATCAACATAGGAAAATGATATTTTAGTTTCGTTTTATTTTATAGTTATAATTACTATAAATATGTATAGGCCTATACATATGTCAGAATAACAATATTAAGTGGCAAAATAGGAAGCGAATTTCATCGCAATTTTCCATTTTTTATTTTATTATGGTATCGACTATTACTTTTGTTTGTTACTATTTAAACACATTTTTTTGACGCTTTCATTGTGTTGTTTCTTTTCGCTTTCCTTTTGCATTATCCGTTTGTGAATAAGGGTTCGATACCGTTAATCCAGTTTGTTTAATTTATTCATTTCCTTCATATTTTAATCCTAGTGCATTATTTATGATATTGGGGGTGGGGGTAACCGTTGCAACAATTGAAGATTGTGCAATGGAGGTTTCGACGTCAACCAGATTGGACAAAGAAAAATTCATATACGTCTTTGAGAAGTACATTTCTAGCTACAGGAAAGTTGGATCATTGCCAAAGCGCTATACTTCGAACATTATAAAACTCAGTTCGAACCCAACCTAGACTCCGAAATGTTTATAATTTAGTTATTGAGTAAATATTTGAAAAACTGTAATAACATGAATTATCAACCAGTATAGGTTAAAAGAAATGTAGGCCTATTTGAACTTGATTGGATAAATAAAAACGTATTATATTAACGATTGAAAATTTGTATAAGATATATATAAGAAGAGTGTGAGCTAATAGAAGGAATTTGTACAAGATATATATAAGAAGAGTGTGACCTAATAGAAGGAATTTGTACAAGATATTAATAAGAAGAGTGTGAGCTAATAGAAGGAATTTGTACAAGATATATATAAGAAGAGTGTGAGCTAATAGAAGGAATTTGTACAAGATATATATAAGAAGAGTGTGAGCTAATAGAAGGAATTTGTACAAGATATATATAAGAAGAGTGTGACCTAATAGAAGGAATTTGTACAAGATATATATAAGAAGAGTGTGACCTAATAGAAGGGATTTACACAAGATATATATAAGAAGAGTGTGAGCTAATAGAAGGAATTTACACAAGATATATATAAGAAGAGTGTGAGCTAATAGAAGGAATTTGTACAAGATATATATAAGAAGAGTGTGAGCTAATAGAAGGAATTTGTACAAGATATATATAAGAAGAGTGTGACCTAATAGAAGGGATTTACACAAGATATATATAAGAAGAGTGTGAGCTAATAGAAGGAATTTGTACAAGATATATATAAGAAGAGTGTGAGCTAATAGAAGGAATTTGTACAAGATATATATAAGAAGAGTGTGACCTAATAGAAGGAATTTGTACAAGATATATATAAGAAGAGTGTGAGCTAATAGAAGGAATTTGTACAAGATATATATAAGAAGAGTGTGACCTAATAGAAGGAATTTGTACAAGATATTAATAAGAAGAGTGTGAGCTAATAGAAGGAATTTGTACAAGATATATATAAGAAGAGTGTGAGCTAATAGAAGGAATTTGTACAAGATATATATAAGAAGAGTGTGAGCTAATAGAAGGAATTTGTACAAGATATATATAAGAAGAGTGTGAGCTAATAGAAGGAATTTGTACAAGATATATATAAGAAGAGTGTGACCTAATAGAAGGAATTTGTACAAGATATTAATAAGAAGAGTGTGAGCTAATAGAAGGAATTTGTACAAGATATATATAAGAAGAGTGTGAGCTAATAGAAGGGATTTACACAAGATATATATAAGAAGAGTGTGAGCTAATAGAAGGAATTTGTACAAGATATATATAAGAAGAGTGTGAGCTAATAGAAGGGATTTGTACAAGATATATATAAGAAGAGTGTGAGCTAATAGAAGGAATTTGTACAAGATATATATAAGAAGAGTGTGAGCTAATAGAAGGAATTTGTACAAGATATATATAAGAAGAGTGTGAGCTAATAGAAGGAATTTGTACAAGATATATATAAGAAGAGTGTGAGCTAATAGAAGGAATTTGTACAAGATATTAATAAGAAGAGTGTGAGCTAATAGAAGGAATTTGTACAAGATATATATAAGAAGAGTGTGAGCTAATAGAAGGAATTTGTACAAGATATATATAAGAAGAGTGTGAGCTAATAGAAGGAATTTGTACAAGATATATATAAGAAGAGTGTGAGCTAATAGAAGGAATTTGTACAAGATATATATAAGAAGAGTGTGAGCTAATAGAAGGAATTTGTACAAGATATATATAAGAAGAGTGTGAGCTAATAGAAGGAATTTGTACAAGATATATATAAGAAGAGTGTGAGCTAATAGAAGGAATTTGTACAAGATATATATAAGAAGAGTGTGAGCTAATAGAAGGAATTTGTACAAGATATATATAAGAAGAGTGTGAGCTAATAGAAGGAATTTGTAC
Source organism: Prosapia bicincta (assembly GCA_036971475.1). NCBI lineage: Eukaryota > Metazoa > Arthropoda > Insecta > Hemiptera > Cercopidae > Prosapia > Prosapia bicincta. The sequence goes on along the minus strand of JBAIZL010000001.1, from coordinate 199,230,770 downwards.
AAGATATATATAAGAAGAGTGTGAGCTAATAGAAGGAATTTGTACAAGATATATATAAGAAGAGTGTGACCTAATAGAAGGAATTTGTACAAGATATATATAAGAAGAGTGTGAGCTAATAGAAGTTATTTATACAAGATATATGTCAGGAGAGTTTGAGCTAGTAGAAGGAATTTGTACAAGATATATATAAGAAGAGTGTGAGCTAATAGAAGGAATTTGTACAAGATATATATAAGAAGAGTGTGAGCTAATAGAAGGAATTTGTACAAGATATATATAAGAAGAGTGTGAGCTAATAGAAGGAATTTGTACAAGATATATATAAGAAGAGTGTGAGCTAATAGAAGGGATTTATACAAGATATATGTCAGGAGAGTGTGACCTAATAGAAGGAATTTGTACAAGATATATATAAGAAGAGTGTGAGCTAATAGAAGGGATTTGTACAAGATATATATAAGAAGAGTGTGAGCTAATAGAAGGAATTTGTACAAGATATATATAAGAAGAGTGTGAGCTAATAGAAGGGATTTATACAAGATATATATAAGAAGAGTGTGAGCTAATAGAAGGAATTTGTACAAGATATATATAAGAAGAGTGTGAGCTAATAGAAGGAATTTATACAAGATATATATAAGAAGAGTGTGAGCTAATAGAAGGAATTTGTACAAGATATATATAAGAAGAGTGTGAGCTAATAGAAGGAATTTATACAAGATATATATAAGAAGAGTGTGAGCTAATAGAAGGAATTTATACAAGATATATATAAGAAGAGTGTGAGCTAATAGAAGGAATTTATACAAGATATATATAAGAAGAGTGTGAGCTAATAGAAGGAATTTATACAAGATATATATAAGAAGAGTGTGAGCTAATAGAAGGAATTTGTACAAGATATATATAAGAAGAGTGTGAGCTAATAGAAGGACTTTGTACAAGATATATATAAGAAGAGTGTGAGCTAATAGAAGGAATTTATACAAGATATATATAAGAAGAGTGTGAGCTAATAGAAGGAATTTATACAAGATATATATAAGAAGAGTGTGAGCTAATAGAAGGAATTTATACAAGATATATATAAGAAGAGTGTGAGCTAATAGAAGGAATTTATACAAGATATATATAAGAAGAGTGTGAGCTAATAGAAGGAATTTGTACAAGATATATATAAGAAGAGTGTGAGCTAATAGAAGGAATTTATACAAGATATATATAAGAAGAGTGTGAGCTAATAGAAGGAATTTATACAAGATATATATAAGAAGAGTGTGAGCTAATAGAAGGAATTTATACAAGATATATATAAGAAGAGTGTGAGCTAATAGAAGGAATTTGTACAAGATATATATAAGAAGAGTGTGAGCTAATAGAAGGAATTTATACAAGATATATATAAGAAGAGTGTGAGCTAATAGAAGGAATTTATACAAGATATATATAAGAAGAGTGTGAGCTAATAGAAGGAATTTATACAAGATATATATAAGAAGAGTGTGAGCTAATAGAAGGAATTTATACAAGATATATTTAAGAAGAAGAGTGTGAGCTAATAGAAGGAATTTGTACAAGATATATATAAGAAGAGTGTGAGCTAATAGAAGGAATTTATACAAGATATATATAAGAAGAGTGTGAGCTAATAGAAGGAATTTATACAAGATATATATAAGAAGAGTGTGAGCTAATAGAAGGAATTTGTACAAGATATATATAAGAAGAGTGTGAGCTAATAGAAGGAATTTGTACAAGATATATATAAGAAGAGTGTGAGCTAATAGAAGGGATTTATACAAGATATATGTCAGGAGAGTGTGAGCTAATCGAAGGAATATGTACAAGATATATATAAGAAGAGTGTGAGCTAATAGAAGGAATTTGTACAAGATATATATAAGAAGAGTGTGAGCTAATAGAAGGAATTTGTACAAGATATATATAAGAAGAGTGTGAGCTAATAGAAGGAATTTGTACAAGATATATATAAGAAGAGTGTGAGCTAATAGAAGGAATTTGTACAAGATATATATAAGAAGAGTGTGAGCTAATAGAAGGAATTTGTACAAGATATATATAAGAAGAGTGTGAGCTAATAGAAGGAATTTGTACAAGATATATATAAGAAGAGTGTGAGCTAATAGAAGGGATTTATACAAGATATATGTCAGGAGAGTGTGAGCTAATAGAAGGAATTTGTACAAGATATATATAAGAAGAGTGTGAGCTAATAGAAGGAATTTGTACAAGATATATATAAGAAGAGTGTGAGCTAATAGAAGGGATTTATACAAGATATATGTCAGGAGAGTGTGACCTAATAGAAGGAACTTGTACAAGATATATATAAGAAGAGTGTGAGCTAATAGAAGGAATTTGTACAAGATATATATAAGAAGAGTGTGACCTAATAGAAGGAATTTGTACAAGATATATATAAGAAGAGTGTGAGCTAATAGAAGGAATTTGTACAAGATATATATAAGAAGAGTGTGAGCTAATAGAAGGAATTTGTACAAGATATATATAAGAAGAGTGTCAGCTAATAGAAGGAATTTGTACAAGATATATATAAGAAGAGTGTGAGCTAATAGAAGGAATGTGTACAAGATATATATAAGAAGAGTGTGACCTAATAGAAGGGATTTATACAAGATATATGTCAGGAGACTGTGACCTAATAGAAGGAACTTGTACAAGATATATATAAGAAGAGTGTGAGCTAATAGAAGGAATTTGTACAAGATATATATAAGAAGAGTGTGAGCTAATAGAAGGAATTTGTACAAGATATATATAAGAAGAGTGTCAGCTAATAGAAGGAATTTGTACAAGATATATATAAGAAGAGTGTCAGCTAATAGAAGGAATTTGTACAAGATATATATAAGAAGAGTGTGAGCTAATAGAAGGAATTTGTACAAGATATATATAAGAAGAGTGTGACCTAATAGAAGGAACTTGTACAAGATATATATAAGAAGAGTGTGAGCTAATAGAAGGAATTTGTACAAGATATATATAAGAAGAGTGTGAGCTAATAGAAGGAATTTGTACAAGATATATATAAGAAGAGTGTGAGCTAATAGAAGGAATTTGTACAAGATATATATAAGAAGAGTGTGAGCTAATAGAAGGAATTTGTACAAGATATATATAAGAAGAGTGTGACCTAATAGAAGGGATTTATACAAGATATATGTCAGGAGAGTGTGACCTAATAGAAGGAACTTGTACAAGATATATATAAGAAGAGTGTGAGCTAATAGAAGGAATTTGTACAAGATATATATAAGAAGAGTGTGACCTAATAGAAGGAATTTGTACAAGATATATATAAGGAGAGTGTGAGCTAATAGAAGGGATTTATACAAGATATATGTCAGGAGAGTGTGACCTAATAGAAGGAACTTGTACAAGATATATATAAGAAGAGTGTGAGCTAATAGAAGGAATTTGTACAAGATATATATAAGAAGAGTGTGAGCTAATAGAAGGGATTTGTACAAGATATATATAAGAAGAGTGTGAGCTAATAGAAGGAATTTGTACAAGATATATATAAGAAGAGTGTGAGCTAATAGAAGGGATTTATACAAGATATATATGAGAAGAGTGTGAGCTAATAGAAGGAATTTGTACAAGATATATATAAGAAGAGTGTGAGCTAATAGAAGGAATTTATACAAGATATATATAAGAAGAGTGTGAGCTAATAGAAGGAATTTGTACAAGATATATATAAGAAGAGTGTGAGGTAATAGAAGGAATTTATACAAGATATATATAAGAAGAGTGTGAGCTAATAGAAGGAATTTATACAAGATATATATAAGAAGAGTGTGAGCTAATAGAAGGAATTTATACAAGATATATATTAGAAGAGTGTGAGCTAATAGAAGGAATTTATACAAGATATATATAAGAAGGGTGTGAGCTAATAGAAGGAATTTGTACAAGATATATATAAGAAGAGTGTGAGCTAATAGAAGGAATTTGTACAAGATATATATAAGAAGAGTGTGAGCTAATAGAAGGAATTTATACAAGATATATATAAGAAGAGTGTGAGCTAATAGAAGGAATTTATACAAGATATATATAAGAATAGTGTGAGCTAATAGAAGGAATTTATACAAGATATATATAAGAAGAGTGTGAGCTAATAGAAGGAATTTATACAAGATATATATAAGAAGAGTGTGAGCTAATAGAAGGAATTTGTACAAGATATATATAAGAAGAGTGTGAGCTAATAGAAGGAATTTATACAAGATATATATAAGAAGAGTGTGAGCTAATAGAAGGAATTTATACAAGATATATATAAGAAGAGTGTGAGCTAATAGAAGGAATTTATACAAGATATATATAAGAAGAGTGTGAGCTAATAGAAGGAATTTGTACAAGATATATATAAGAAGAGTGTGAGCTAATAGAAGGAATTTATACAAGATATATATAAGAAGAGTGTGAGCTAATAGAAGGAATTTATACAAGATATATATAAGAAGAGTGTGAGCTAATAGAAGGAATTTATACAAGATATATATAAGAAGAGTGTGAGCTAATAGAAGGAATTTATACAAGATATATATAAGAAGAGTGTGAGCTAATAGAAGGAATTTGTACAAGATATATATAAGAAGAGTGTGAGCTAATAGAAGGAATTTATACAAGATATATATAAGAAGAGTGTGAGCTAATAGAAGGAATTTATACAAGATATATATAAGAAGAGTGTGAGCTAATAGAAGGAATTTGTACAAGATATATATAAGAAGAGTGTGAGCTAATAGAAGGGATTTGTACAAGATATATATAAGAAGAGTGTGAGCTAATAGAAGGGATTTATACAAGATATATATAAGAAGAGTGTGAGCTAATAGAAGGAATTTGTACAAGATATATATAAGAAGAGTGTGAGCTAATAGAAGGAATTTGTACAAGATATATATAAGAAGAGTGTGAGCTAATAGAAGGAATTTGTACAAGATATATATAAGAAGAGTGTGAGCTAATAGAAGGAATTTGTACAAGATATATATAAGAAGAGTGTGAGCTAATAGAAGGGATTTATACAAGATATATATAAGAAGAGTGTGAGCTAATAGAAGGAATTTGTACAAGATATATATAAGAAGAGTGTGAGCTAATAGAAGGAATTTGTACAAGATATATATAAGAAGAGTGTGAGCTAATAGAAGGAATTTGTACAAGATATATATAAGAAGAGTGTGAGCTAATAGAAGGAATTTGTACAAGATATATATAAGAAGAGTGTGAGCTAATAGAAGGAATTTGTACAAGATATATATAAGAAGAGTGTGAGCTAATAGAAGGAATTTGTACAAGATATATATAAGAAGAGTGTGAGCTAATAGAAGGAATTTGTACAAGATATATATAAGAAGAGTGTGAGCTAATAGAAGGAATTTATACAAGATATATATAAGAAGAGTGTGAGCTAATAGAAGGGATTTGTACAAGATATATATAAGAAGAGTGTGAGCTAATAGAAGGAATTTGTACAAGATATATATAAGAAGAGTGTGAGCTAATAGAAGGAATTTGTACAAGATATATATAAGAAGAGTGTGAGCTAATAGAAGGAATTTGTACAAGATATATATAAGAAGAGTGTGAGCTAATAGAAGGAATTTGTACAAGATATATATAAGAAGAGTGTGAGCTAATAGAAGGGATTTATACAAGATATATATAAGAAGAGTGTGAGCTAATAGAAGGAATTTGTACAAGATATATATAAGAAGAGTGTGAGCTAATAGAAGGAATTTGTACAAGATATATATAAGAAGAGTGTGAGCTAATAGAAGGAATTTGTACAAGATATATATAAGAAGAGTGTGAGCTAATAGAAGGAATTTGTACAAGATATATATAAGAAGAGTGTGAGCTAATAGAAGGAATTTGTACAAGATATATATAAGAAGAGTGTGAGCTAATAGAAGGAATTTGTACAAGATATATATAAGAAGAGTGTGAGCTAATAGAAGGAATTTGTACAAGATATATATAAGAAGAGTGTGAGCTAATAGAAGGAATTTATACAAGATATATATAAGAAGAGTGTGAGCTAATAGAAGGAATTTATACAAGATATATATAAGAAGAGTGTGAGCTAATAGAAGGAATTTGTACAAGATATATATAAGAAGAGTGTGAGCTAATAGAAGGGATTTGTACAAGATATATATAAGAAGAGTGTGAGCTAATAGAAGGAATTTGTACAAGATATTAATAAGAAGAGTGTGAGCTAATAGAAGGAATTTGTACAAGATATATATAAGAAGAGTGTGAGCTAATAGAAGGGATTTATACAAGATATATGTCAGGAGAGTGTGAGCTAATAGAAGGAATTTGTACAAGATATATATAAGAAGAGTGTGAGCTAATAGAAGGAATTTGTACAAGATATATATAAGAAGAGTGTGAGCTAATAGAAGGAATTTGTACAAGATATATATAAGAAGAGTGTGAGCTAATAGAAGGAATTTGTACAAGATATATATAAGAAGAGTGTGAGCTAATAGAAGGAATTTGTACAAGATATATATAAGAAGAGTGTGAGCTAATAGAAGGAATTTGTACAAGATATATATAAGAAGAGTGTGAGCTAATAGAAGGAATTTGTACAAGATATATATAAGAAGAGTGTGAGCTAATAGAAGGGATTTATACAAGATATATGTCAGGAGAGTGTGAGCTAATAGAAGGAATTTGTACAAGATATATATAAGAAGAGTGTGAGCTAATAGAAGGAATTTGTACAAGATATATATAAGAAGAGTGTGAGCTAATAGAAGGAATTTGTACAAGATATATATAAGAAGAGTGTGAGCTAATAGAAGGAATTTATACAAGATATATATAAGAAGAGTGTGAGCTAATAGAAGGAATTTATACAAGATATATATAAGAAGAGTGTGAGCTAATAGAAGGAATTTATACAAGATATATATAAGAAGAGTGTGAGCTAATAGAAGGAATTTATACAAGATATATATAAGAAGAGTGTGAGCTAATAGAAGGAATTTGTACAAGATATATATAAGAAGAGTGTGAGCTAATAGAAGGAATTTATACAAGATATATATAAGAAGAGTGTGACCTAATAGAAGGAACTTGTACAAGATATATATAAGAAGAGTGTGAGCTAATAGAAGGAATTTGTACAAGATATATATAAGAAGAGTGTGAGCTAATAGAAGGAATTTGTACAAGATATATATAAGAAGAGTGTGAGCTAATAGAAGGAATTTGTACAAGATATATATAAGAAGAGTGTGAGCTAATAGAAGGAATGTGTACAAGATATATATAAGAAGAGTGTGACCTAATAGAAGGGATTTATACAAGATATATGTCAGGAGAGTGTGACCTAATAGAAGGAACTTGTACAAGATATATATAAGAAGAGTGTGAGCTAATAGAAGGAATTTGTACAAGATATATATAAGAAGAGTGTGAGCTAATAGAAGGAATTTGTACAAGATATATATAAGAAGAGTGTGAGCTAATAGAAGGAATTTGTACAAGATATATATAAGAAGAGTGTGACCTAATAGAAGGGATTTATACAAGATATATGTCAGGAGAGTGTGACCTAATAGAAGGAACTTGTACAAGATATATATAAGAAGAGTGTGAGCTAATAGAAGGAATTTGTACAAGATATATATAAGAAGAGTGTGACCTAATAGAAGGAATTTGTACAAGATATATATAAGAAGAGTGTGAGCTAATAGAAGGGATTTATACAAGATATATGTCAGGAGAGTGTGACCTAATAGAAGGAACTTGTACAAGATATATATAAGAAGAGTGTGAGCTAATAGAAGGAATTTGTACAAGATATATATAAGAAGAGTGTGAGCTAATAGAAGGGATTTGTACAAGATATATATAAGAAGAGTGTGAGCTAATAGAAGGAATTTGTACAAGATATATATAAGAAGAGTGTGAGCTAATAGAAGGGATTTGTACAAGATATATATAAGAAGAGTGTGAGCTAATAGAAGGAATTTATACAAGATATATATAAGAAGAGTGTGAGCTAATAGAAGGAATTTATACAAGATATATATAAGAAGAGTGTGAGCTAATAGAAGGAATTTATACAAGATATATATAAGAAGAGTGTGAGCTAATAGAAGGAATTTATACAAGATATATATAAGAAGAGTGTGAGCTAATAGAAGGAATTTGTACAAGATATATATAAGAAGAGTGTGAGCTAATAGAAGGAATTTGTACAAGATATATATAAGAAGAGTGTGAGCTAATAGAAGGAATTTATACAAGATATATATAAGAAGAGTGTGAGCTAATAGAAGGAATTTATACAAGATATATATAAGAAGAGTGTGAGCTAATAGAAGGAATTTATACAAGATATATATAAGAAGAGTGTGAGCTAATAGAAGGAATTTATACAAGATATATATAAGAAGAGTGTGAGCTAATAGAAGGAATTTGTACAAGATATATATAAGAAGAGTGTGAGCTAATAGAAGGAATTTATACAAGATATATATAAGAAGAGTGTGAGCTAATAGAAGGAATTTATACAAGATATATATAAGAAGAGTGTGAGCTAATAGAAGGAATTTATACAAGATATATATAAGAAGAGTGTGAGCTAATAGAAGGAATTTGTACAAGATATATATAAGAAGAGTGTGAGCTAATAGAAGGAATTTATACAAGATATATATAAGAAGAGTGTGAGCTAATAGAAGGAATTTATACAAGATATATATAAGAAGAGTGTGAGCTAATAGAAGGAATTTATACAAGATATATATAAGAAGAGTGTGAGCTAATAGAAGGAATTTATACAAGATATATATAAGAAGAGTGTGAGCTAATAGAAGGAATTTGTACAAGATATATATAAGAAGAGTGTGAGCTAATAGAAGGAATTTATACAAGATATATATAAGAAGAGTGTGAGCTAATAGAAGGAATTTATACAAGATATATATAAGAAGAGTGTGAGCTAATAGAAGGAATTTGTACAAGATATATATAAGAAGAGTGTGAGCTAATAGAACTAATTTGTACAAGATATATATAAGAAGAGTGTGAGCTAATAGAAGGGATTTATACAAGATATATGTCAGGAGAGTGTGAGCTAATAGAAGGAATTTGTACAAGATATATATAAGAAGAGTGTGAGCTAATAGAAGGAATTTGTACAAGATATATATAAGAAGAGTGTGAGCTAATAGAAGGAATTTGTACAAGATATATATAAGAAGAGTGTGAGCTAATAGAAGGAATTTGTACAAGATATATATAAGAAGAGTGTGAGCTAATAGAAGGAATTTGTACAAGATATATATAAGAAGAGTGTGAGCTAATAGAAGGAATTTGTACAAGATATATATAAGAAGAGTGTGAGCTAATAGAAGGAATTTGTACAAGATATATATAAGAAGAGTGTGAGCTAATAGAAGGGATTTATACAAGATATATGTCAGGAGAGTGTGAGCTAATAGAAGGAATTTTTACAAGATATATATAAGAAGAGTGTGAGCTAATAGAAGGAATTTGTACAAGATATATATAAGAAGAGTGTGAGCTAATAGAAGGAATTTGTACAAGATATATATAAGAAGAGTGTGAGCTAATAGAAGGGATTTATACAAGATATATGTCAGGAGAGTGTGACCTAATAGAAGGAACTTGTACAAGATATATATAAGAAGAGTGTGAGCTAATAGAAGGAATTTGTACAAGATATATATAAGAAGAGTGTGACCTAATAGAAGGAATTTGTACAAGATATATATAAGAAGAGTGTGAGCTAATAGAAGGGATTTATACAAGATATATGTCAGGAGAGTGTGACCTAATAGAAGGAACTTGTACAAGATATATATAAGAAGAGTGTGAGCTAATAGAAGGAATTTTTACAAGATATATATAAGAAGAGTGTGAGCTAATAGAAGGAATTTGTACAAGATATATATAAGAAGAGTGTGAGCTAATAGAAGGAATTTGTACAAGATATATATAAGAAGAGTGTGAGCTAATAGAAGGAATGTGTACAAGATATATATAAGAAGAGTGTGACCTAATAGAAGGGATTTATACAAGATATATGTCAGGAGAGTGTGACCTAATAGAAGGAACTTGTACAAGATATATATAAGAAGAGTGTGAGCTAATAGAAGGAATTTGTACAAGATATATATAAGAAGAGTGTGAGCTAATAGAAGGAATTTGTACAAGATATATATAAGAAGAGTGTGAGCTAATAGAAGGAATTTGTACAAGATATATATAAGAAGAGTGTGAGCTAATAGAAGGAATTTGTACAAGATATATATAAGAAGAGTGTGACCTAATAGAAGGGATTTATACAAGATATATGTCAGGAGAGTGTGACCTAATAGAAGGAACTTGTACAAGATATATATAAGAAGAGTGTGAGCTAATAGAAGGAATTTGTACAAGATATATATAAGAAGAGTGTGACCTAATAGAAGGAATTTGTACAAGATATATATAAGAAGAGTGTGAGCTAATAGAAGGGATTTATACAAGATATATATAAGAAGAGTGTGAGCTAATAGAAGGAATTTGTACAAGATATATATAAGAAGAGTGTGACCTAATAGAAGGAATTTGTACAAGATATATATAAGAAGAGTGTGAGCTAATAGAAGGAATTTGTACAAGATATATATAAGAAGAGTGTGAGCTAATAGAAGGAATTTGTACAAGATATATGTCAGGAGAGTGTGACCTAATAGAAGGAACTTGTACAAGATATATATAAGAAGAGTGTGAGCTAATAGAAGGAATTTGTACAAGATATATATAAGAAGAGTGTGAGCTAATAGAAGGCATTTGTGCAAGATATATATAAGAAGAGTGTGAGCTAATAGAAGGAATTTGTACAAGATATATATAAGAAGAGTGTGAGCTAATAGAAGGAATTTGTACAAGATATATGTCAGGAGAGTGTGACCTAATAGAAGGAACTTGTACAAGATATATATAAGAAGAGTGTGAGCTAATAGAAGGAATTTGTACAAGATATATATAAGAAGAGTGTGAGCTAATAGAAGGAATTTGTACAAGATATATATAAGAAGAGTGTGAGCTAATAGAAGGAATTTGTACAAGATATATATAAGAAGAGTGTGACCTAATAGAAGGAATTTGTACAAGATATATATAAGAAGAGTGTGAGCTAATAGAAGGAATTTGTACAAGATATATATAAGAAGAGTGTGAGCTAATAGATGGAATTTGTACAAGATATATGTCAGGAGAGTGTGACCTAATAGAAGGAACTTGTACAAGATATATATAAGAAGAGTGTGAGCTAATAGAAGGAATTTGTACAAGATATATATAAGAAGAGTGTGAGCTAATAGAAGGAATTTGTACAAGATATATATAAGAAGAGTGTGAGCTAATAGAAGGAATTTGTACAAGATATATATAAGAAGAGTGTGACCTAATAGAAGGAATTTGTACAAGATATATATAAGAAGAGTGTGAGCTAATAGAAGGAATTTATACAAGATATATGTCAGGAGAGTGTGAGCTAGTAGAAGGAATTTGTACAAGATATATATAAGAAGAGTGTGACCTAATAGAAGGGATTTACACAAGATATATATAAGAAGAGTGTGACCTAATAGAAGGAATTTGTACAAGATATATATAAGAAGAGTGTGAGCTAATAGAAGGAATTTGTACAAGATATATATAAGAAGAGTGTGAGCTAATAGAAGGAATTTGTACAAGATATATATAAGAAGAGTGTGAGCTAATAGAAGGAATTTGTACAAGATATATATAAGAAGAGTGTGAGCTAATAGAAGGAATTTGTACAAGATATATATAGGAGGAGTGTGAGCTAATAGAAGGAATTTAATAACATACATTATGACTCCTTTCTGACTTACTGAACTTTCTTCGCTATCCTTTTCCCTCAGTTCCTTTAAGAATTTAAGGATTGGAAGAGAGTAATGTACTTTCTCCTAGAGTAGTCGTTACTCCTCAACGTTTAGATCTATTGTACTTTATCTCCTCATTTTACCGGTAGAACATCTGAGGTACCTGTCCCTCATCTCCAAAACCTGCTTACTCCACTCACGTCTAGCCAAGTTACACCAGGTGTTTCTGGAGTCCATACAATCCACTGTATGAGGTCCTGATCTAGTAAGACGCCGGCTCAACGAATCATCCTTTGTTAAAGGCGTGTCTTGTACAGAGAGGAAGGTAAGGATCCAAAATTTCGACCTGGAAAAACAGATGTGTATCAAACCTACCGGGAGGGGAGATTCTAGACGTTATGGAATACACCCATGGTGATGGAGAAGGGGGACCCGTGGTCCCTTCCACGGACAGATTGTTTAAATGCTTGGAAATCTCATTTAACTCTAATATAGGCCTAATACTAAAAATCTATAGGCTGTAGTCTGCCTACGCTCCGGAGTGAAGGGACTTTGAAACTATCTTGAACCATCGCGTGGCGATTGGTCATCTCATGTAATGTAATGAAATATTGTAAAGTTCAAAGAACAATACTGCCTGATCGTTTAAAATCATTTCCTAGTTCACAAGTAAATATAAACATTTAAATATCCACTTATTTTGAAATAATACAATGAAAATTATAACCACATGTTCCCCTCATGATTTCCTGGATCCGCCAATGAGCGGTTTTCCTTATAGAGAGGGAGTTTTTAACGGAGTCGTAGAGAGGATTTTACGTACTACCTCGATTATACAATATCAATGGGGAACTGAACTAAATGTATAACTTTGTGCATTTCATACTCAGGCCGTTAACAACACTGTACCATGATCAATGTATCATTTTTCAATGCCTGTATGATTCCTACCCACGTTATTACGTAAATACTCTGCCTCCCTAATAAGGAAAGTTACAATCACCAGCTGACAGTTGAGCTAGAGTCGTACCATGGCGGGTAAACCTTTAGTTGTCACTTGTCGCTTCATAAAACTGCGACCACACTTCCTCATTCATTGAACAGGTTCTCCCGGGACAGCCAGCTGTTGGATAAGTCCTTAAGCACGCGGCTCCTTCTGCTTTGTTGAGCATGTCGTTCTGTATCAGTCGAGGTTTGCACAACGGGTTCTGCGGATTGGCTTAAGTATTGATTTTATGGGCCGCAAGACGTTCTCTCATTTACATGCACGGTCCCGAACGATAGGTTTGTCCTTTGGCTACAACAAGTCTTGCGTTTATGTGTTTCGAGTGCCAGTAAATTTTAAGAATTAAGCTGCAAACTTCAAAAATATTTTTTATGATTTCAATTTCAAGGATAAATTGGTTCAAGATTGGGGGTGTCCGGACCTGTCGTCCAACTGACATTTCGTACACCTCTTGAAAAACACGGGGGATTGAGTGAGTTTAGCAATGATCTCCAGATATTTCTAGGCTCACATGTACTCCTTCCTAAGGGAAGGGTTTTAGAAATAATAATAGTTTTTCTCACCGTCCTTCCGTTATAATACAGTATAACGATGCATACCGATTAGGAGCTTTTTTTTACCTATTGTATTAACAGCACTGTTTTATTTTAATTTTTTGTATCATAAACTACAATATAATAACATTTAATATTTATGAAGGAGTTCAATGTTTTAGCCATATATTACTAGGCTGAATAAAATTATTTAGAACTTTAAATTAATACGGCTGTAGAAAATAAACAAGTATAGGTCTACATGTTTCTTTCTATTTCTTTCAATCAGGCCTTAGATGAAATAAGCTTGTTATTAATATAAAATATCGAAATCTTGTTGCTGTTCATGACGAGCTGGTTATTATCTACTTACTACACTTTTGCTATTACTTGCGACCAGACGTTTTGTTAACTAAAAGTTGTTAAATTGTTAACTTACACTTGGAAGAAACGTTTTCGACTTACGACTTCTTCAGCCTCCAAGTGTAAGTTAACAATTTAACAACTTTTAGTTAACAAAAAGTCTGGTCGCAAGTAATAGCAAAAGCGTAATAATATAAATTATCTAGAGGAGTATTTTGTTACAAAACTAAGGAGAGTGGTTCTTGGTTAGGTGGAAAATAGGTGTACACCAAAAGGTGGGGTTTCACCCCGAGGACAAGAACAGTTTTGGTTACAGGTTGTGCTATATCAGGATTTGTTAAGGGTGGGTTAGATAAGGTGTGATTTGGGTTGGGTTAGGTTAGGTTTGAGTTGGGTTAGATTAGGTTTGGATTAGGTTAGGTTAAATTATGTTTGGGTTAGGTTTAGCTAGATTAGGGTTGGGTTAGCTAAGGTTGGATTTAGGTTAGGGTGCCAAGGTTAGGTTTGGGTTGGTTTAGGTTAGGTTTAGGTTGGGTATGGCTAGGTTAGGTTCGGTTTGAATTAAGCTAGGTTGGGTTTTGGTTAGGTTAGGCTAGGCTGGGTTAGATTTGCCTTAGGTTAGGCTAGGTTTGGGTTGGTTTTGGTTAGGTTAGGTTTAGGTTGGGTTAGGATAGTTTAGGTTTGGGTTGGATCAGGTTAACGTACTATGAGGGAAGGACAGTCAGATAAATTATTCTATGTATGAACCTTGCTATAACCATTGCTTTAGGTGGAATTATTTGTCCGTCTAAAAACATTTGGAGATAATTATCAAACCTAGATAACCACCTCCAAAAGTGGGACTACAAAACGGAATTTTTCAAGAGGGACGAAAGGTCCTTAGGAAGAAAGTTTCCACCATTTGATAAGACTGGTAAGCCACAACACTAGCTAACGAACATAGCCTCTACTACGAGAAAATACTACTTTCTACAGCATTAAACATTAATAATTATGGAAAACAGGAAAATAATGCGTACGATCGTAAGACATAAGCCTAAAGATTCATTGTTTCTTAATATGACCAACTTATCATCACTTCTGTTAGAAATATTTGTATACATTTGAACCCATCTCTTAACCTACCTCTACCTCTCTTAACATGAAAATATTTTTCTTTGTTGATGCTTTTCGAAGTAAATCCATTCTCAAAACTTGAATAGTTATTTCTTAATATTAATGGAGTTATTCCGAAACAACAAACAGAAATATTTTGATGTTGGGGAAGGCAGAAAAATGTACTCAAATGTCGTTTATGCTATTTGAAAGTGAACTTTAGTCGCATTAAAGAAAACAGATTAGGTGCTTAAGGACGTTTGCACAGTACGAAGGATTTAGTAGTATTGCGTAAGATCATAACCGAACAAACTTTTGTTTAATGTTATTTTAGAGACGAATAGCCCTCTAGGATCTTTGAAATTGTTATTGCAAAGACAGCTGAAATTTACTGAAAATAGGAAGTATCTAATATATTTTCAAACAATATAAACTAACCTTCATAATATAGACACTTGGAAGAAAACAAATACATTAAAGGGCCTGATATATTTAGGAAGTACTGGATGTAGTGTGTTAGTAGTAGGAACTGAATTCGTCTTACAAATAGCTTACCTTCAGATTTCCAAAACGCATTACAAGATGTGGTTCCACTTTGCATAGCCTTATAGAACATTTTGGTAAACAAAACGTTTTGAAGTCAATTCCTACTTCAACAAAGAGAAAGTTTATTTTAGTTACTTTTTATTAAATAATTACAATTATTATAAATGAAGCAACATAACCTATAGACCTAACATAAAATCAGCTATTTTATGAAATCATATTTTATAACTTATTTAAAGCCATGGAATGAAATAACTATATTGCATACCTTGGCCAATTTGTGAAAAGTGTTTCTCCTATATAGAACTAACATTCATTCATTATTAAATTTAGTTATTGAGTAGATATTTGCAAAACTGTATTAACATGAGGTGTTATCCCCTACAAGTTTTAAAAAATGTATTTAAACTTGAGTGGATGAATAAATAGATTTTAATAACGATCGAAAATTTGAACAAGTTATATATATATATATATATATATATATATATATATATATATATATATATATATATTTGTAGTTATGCAACACTGTATTCTTCTATACACTTATCATTTTCACTTATGTATTTAAACAAGAATCTTACTTGGTATTTATGCGAGTTAACTTACAATAACTGTCCTTGCCATTATCTTCGGGCATACTGAACAGGGTTGTTGTAGACTGCGAGCTGAGTGGATTTCCCGTTGACCTTGGTGTACCGTTATGTTCTATTTTTAAATTCACTGCACTGTGCGAGTTTTGGGGTTTGTTTGGGGTTAATATTGTCTATTAGATTCAATAATTTATCGTTTTCTGATTTTATTTGAATTTGTTAATAATGATATTATTTTTATAAATTTCTAGTTGTTCCCAGATTGTCATTTTGAGGCCTTTTTGAACCTTTTTTTCTTAGGTGTACGTTTTTTAATGTGGGGAATGTGTGTTTGTTTTTGATGGCGTGTGTGGCTAAGTTTGAGTTATAAATTTCAGGTTTGATGTATGCATTGAGGTGTTCTTGATATCTGTCTTTTAATTTCTTTTTTGTTTGGCCTATGTATATTCTATTACAGTCTGGGCATTCGATTTTGTATATTCCGTTATTAAGTGTGAGACATATTTTTTCTGGTTGGTTTATTTTGTTGATTATGTTTCCTGTGTTTTTGTAGGCTATGTTAATATTATTATTTTTTAGTGTTTTAGCTATTCCTTTTATGTTGTATCCTGTGTATGTGAATGTAGCCCATTTTGTTGTTTGTGGTTCGATTTTAGGTTGTTTTAATTTATTTAATATTTTAAATTCTAATTTATCTATAGTTTTTTTTTATTGTATCCATTTTTTTGGGCTATTTGATACATTATTTGTTTTTCTTTGGCTTTTTCTTCATTATTTAGAGGCAATTTTAGCATCCTGTATAAAAGTGAGTTGTAAGCGGCCATTTTATGTTGTGGGGGATGGTTGGAGTGGTTTGGTATTGTATTAATGGTTTGTGTGGGTTTCCTATAAATAGAATATTCAATGTTATTTGTATTTCTGGTTAATGTTAGGTCTAGATAGTTTATTTTATTGTTTATGTCTTCCTCCATGGTGAATTCTATGTTAGGGTGTAAGTTATTGGTTTCATTTAGGATGATGTTATTATTTATTGCTTTATTTTGTGAGATGTATAATCCATCGTCAACATATCGTATCCAATGTCCGTTGGGGTCGTGTGTTTTTATGGTTTGTGTGATTAATTCGTCAAGTTTTTGGAGGTAAATTTCTGATATTATACTTGAAAGTGGTGATCCCATTGCTAAGCCATCTATTTGTTTATACAGTATATCTTATTATTGAATATGAAATAGTTTTGGTTTAGTATGGTTTTAGGCATTTTGTGATTTGGTTTGTGTATTTGGGGTAGGTTTTAAGGTCAGTTAGTTTGTTTTTTATTGTTTGGATGGTTTCGTTAATTGGTGTATTAGAGTACATGTTTGTGATATCAAATGATATAAATTTGGTGTTTTTGGTTCTGTTTATTGTTTTTAGTATTTCCGTTAATTCAATTGAGTTTTTTATGGTGTATTTATTTTCCAATTTAAGTTCGTGTTTTATGTTTTTGGCTATTATTTGTGATATTTTAGGTTTTTGGCTATTATTTGTGATAATACATAAATAATGTCAAAATACATAAAATCAACAATCCCATAATACCCTTAATAAATTTTAAAAATGCACCTGCCTATAAAATATCACAAATAATAGCAAAAAACCTAAAACACAAACTTAAAGGGAGAGTTAAATAATAAAAGGGATTAAAAAGAGGTTTCATAATTAGTAGAGTAATAATTAGTGAGAGTTTATATAACTAGTTTTTTTATTATAACTGAAATAGAGTGACTCTGAAGGGTTGATGAGGAAGATAAATCTTGGCATTAAAGGTGGCAATGCTCGTTGATGTTTTAAAGTAAAGTTTAAGATTTATAATTTACTTACGCTATAGTGTAAGTGCATTGCAACCACAAGGTAAAAAAAGTAATTGCTTGGTCCCATAGTAGCCTCTTTAGCTACCCTATGTTTAAATAACTTTATGTTTATAATACTTTGTTGTAACTAAATTTTATTTTGCGATTGTTGTAAAAACGTTATCAAAAATATTGACAAAGTAAATAGTAATTAGAATACGTTTTATAAAAGTAGGCCACTTTATATCAACGTATCTCGTGACTGGCTCTTTTAGGAGGTACGCTCCCTAATTTGAGTTTGTCGCAATGAGTTTGAGTCATTTTACACAGGATCAAATAAATTTGAGTAATGTTACACAGGATAAAATTAATTTGAAAATTTTACACAGGATGGAATGAGTTTGAGTAATTTTACACAGGATGGAATGAATTTGAGAATTTTACACAGGATAAAATTAATTTGAGTAATTTTATACAGGATGGAATCAATTTAAGTAATTTTACACAGGATGGAATAAATTTGAGAATTATACACAGAATTAAATAAATTTGAGTAATTGTACACAGGATAAAATGAATTTGAGTAATTTTACATAGGATAAAATTAATTTGAGTAAAATTACACAGGATAAAATTAATTTGAGTATTTATATACAGGATGGAATGAGTTTGAGTAATTTTACACAGGAATAAATTAATTTGAGTAATTTTACACAGAATAAAATAAATATGAATAATTTTGTACAGGATAAAATGAATTTGAGTTATTTTATTCTGAATACAATCAACTTGAGTAATTTTACATAGGAAATGTTCGGTGCTATTATAAATTTAGGGCTTGCGTACGTGCTAGTGTTTGTGTGTGTGGGCTAGTATCTTGTTTCAAGACAGTGAAATAATGATAGTACAGTAGATAATTGTTTCACTGCATTTAGAGTCATCTAGTAGCGAATGATTAAACTAAGTCCGATGAAATTATAATTCATAAAGCAGGTATTAAAATGCAGTATTATACTGCTGGGTGTAATAAAAAAGTCGTATTCGCTCTTTACGAATGCAATTTGCTATGCATTTGTTCTCTGTGGGAACCTACGAAGCTGCTTCACGCAATAAATTGTAACCAGTTGCGATAGGGCAATTTAAAGTTATTCATTGCGTATTAGCGATTTGAAAATATAGCTGTTTATACTCTTTTTAACAAAGTTAATTACTCATTTCATACCAAAAGTTACTGACAATTTAACACAAGTTTTTTAAAATTAATTTGTGGTTTTGTTCATTAACATTTAAGTGTGCATAATTATTTTTCAATGTGTGTACTGCACTATGGGTGTTTGGAAATTACAACGTCCGACGAATTCATTATAGGGACATCGCTAAGCCAAGAAGAGCAAATGATGTGTAACTAGTTTCACATGTATAACACTAGGTTTTCTGGCAGCACTATCGATCTTAGTCGGTGAGGGGCAACCATCGAGCTTTATTTATACAAAAATTGTTGTTTTAGGGTTTTAAAGCAATCAAACGTTTTTAAATTTTTATTGATAAAAACTTTCATATTTTGTTTGTAAACTGGTATTTTATAACGATATGTTTGTTGACTTATATCTCTTATTGTAATTAAAATAGTTGTTTGTTATTGTTATAATGTGTCACCTTATTCTTGTCCTAATTTTTAGGTAATTTTTTAATTTTAGGCAGAAAGATTTAGGCGGATAGTATCATAGCATGTTATAGCGTGGTGTTTCAGTTATAGTGCTAAGGGTGTAACGGATACAGCTTTTTGTGACCCCGATGGTGAGTGGGTCTGTTTCACATACGCCCATGTGATGCTTTGATACTCCCATATGGTCTACCATAGACTTTTATGTTCCTACCTTAACCCCACAATATTCTAAATGTCTCTCTACTACCCTTCGTAGGTGACAGGGGACACACTGGTTGAAATGCTTACTGAAAGGGGTGAGTTAGAGCTAGGATTAGGACTGTGAAGTGGTTCTTCCTGAGTACTCCTCTCTCTACTACATTCTCCTAGCCACACACACACACACACACACGCGCACTCTCTCTCTCCCTCCCTCTCTTTTCGTGCGATAAGACGGATTATCCGTTAAATGTAAATAGAGACATTGATATTTCATATTAATAGGAAATGGGGGACACTCAAAGCGTGCTGGTTGTCTTGAAATTTAATGATAATCTTATTGATTTTCCAGTGAGATCATTTAACATGTACATTTTCTAATCATATTATTATAAAAGAATTTTATTGACAGAATTTAAAAAGGAATATGTATTACGAAAAGATTGAAAGTATAATAGTATGTTTTAGAATGTTTGTGTACAATTTAGGAAAACAATTATCACCCCTTTGCTCTTAGAGATTAGAAATGTAGCTCCTGTTGGGGGTTACGTGTCTGATATAGATCTGGGCTACTGCTACTTGTCTCGCCGCTACCCTTGCCCTGATACTCTCTTAGCATTCCTCTCTCCGCTCTGTTTTTCCTACTATATTACTTCCTTCCCGCTACCATTATTTTGCTATATTCTCTTCTCTTTTTCCTCTCTGCGCTACTCTCATCCCCCTAACCCTTCTCCGCTATTTTCACCCTACTACTCTAATCTCGCTATTACTACTAGCTCCCCCTACGTCATACCGCTACATTCATCCCTCTACTTTCTTTCCGCTACCCTCACACCGATACTATCTCTCTCTCTCTCTCTCTCTCTTCACTTTCCTCTCTCCTCTACTCTTTCCTTGCTACCCTCATCCCGATATTTTCACCATCTACTCTCTTCTCGCTTTCCTCTCTTAAATACTCGCTCTCCGCTATCGTACTTTCTCTCCGCTTCCCTCACCCCGCTACTCTCTTTCTTTCTCTCTTCGCTTTCCTATCTCTACTAGTCTCTCTTCGATACCCTCTCCCGCTACAAACACTCCGTTGTCATTTCTGCACACTTTCCTCTCCCCACTACCTTACTTTGTTACACTCTTCCCGCTTCCCCTTCTCCTCCACCCTTACTCTGCTACTATCTCTCCTGTGTCCTCTCCCACCATAACAATTTTATAACCATAATCGATAATAAGTGTATGAAATTTGTTTAAATTTCACACAGACGGGAATAACGTTTGGCGGAATTTGGTGATCCAAACGCCCAACAAGCCCAAGTATTCAACCGCGGCCAACTATTTACAAATCAAGAATATGTGTGGGTAAGTGGTTTGGGGAAATGAAATTAAGTAATGCATTACACATTCTGTTGGGATTGCACTGTATATTTTTTACTTGATATAACATGTTAAAGTAGTGGCTTCATATACTTAGGATCAGTTTAATAGCACAGATGGTGTTTTATTTTCAGGAAAATTGTGATCATGAAGATCAGAAATGAAGTCATTAAAAGCAAAGGTAAGTTTAATCATATATATATATATATATATATATATATATATATTTTTTATAATATTTTCAGCATGCGACAAATAAGTTATTTTTAGTAATAGAATTATAAATAACGTATTTGTTTCCATGTTTAAAAAATTCGAAACTTCTAACACTTATATATACTATTAGCAGAGTACGCGTCCTTCATACGGGGTTGACGTATTTGTATTAATTTAATTTGTATTTGTTTTTGGGTTGAATTTAGTTTACTGAAATTAAATCTCAATAAACATATCAAACTATAAACTTAACAATTATTGCCTTGAAAACCAAGAGAAGGAAAAGCTTCTGCTTGTAACATGGCATTTGTCAAGTATAACTAACCCTGAAAGATGAATAACAACAAACATTTACAATCAGCTGATTACGTGAAGTATATAACAGAGTATAGCTAATCGAGTGTTAAGGGAATTTTCAAGGCCAGTGGGGTAGTGCCCTGATGGAATTTGTTAAATAAAAATAGTCCTATGTGTTAATGAAGGACCTTAAGAACGTCCATGTAAAATTTCAGCTCAATGGGTCCAGTAGGTTTTACGTGATTGAGTAACACACACACACACACACACACACACACACACACACACACACACACACACACACACACACACACACACACACACACACACACACACACACACACACACACACAAACACACACATACACACACACACACACACACACATATACACACACACCACACACACACACACACACACACACACACACACACACACACACACGCACACACACGCACACACACACACACGCGCGCCATTAGATTTTATATAATAGTATAGATAAGAATTAAGACAATGAAGGTCGTAAATATTTCTGGTAGGAATAGTAAAACTATGTCATCATTAGGAAGCGTCATGAATGATTAGGTATTATTATATGGCAAAAGTATGGAAAATAACATGAGCATCCTCCACACATGCAACAAAGGCCATAAATTAAACACACTAGAAGAGTATAAAATATATAGACATAGCAACACACATAAAAAGGCATCTTAAATGAAGAAACACGGCACAGATCACACATACTCTTCGATCACATCACTTCTAACTTTAAAAAAAATGGTACCGAGGAAGCACAACAGCAGCATTCCTAGCGGCAAAAATACGAGGTTGAAGAAGTCGTAAGACGAAAACGTTTTCTCCAAGTGTAAGTTAACAATTTAACAACTTTTAGTTAACAAAAAGTCTGGTCGGAAGTAATAGCAAAATTGTAATAAGTATTATTATATCTTAGAAGAAACTTGTAATAAAACCTTAAGGGTGCGGTGATAACAAAACTGTTCATTTACCAATAAAACAGCTTGCTAACAACATAAATGTTTGGTAAGCAAGCAGAAATATGTCTGGTAATATGAAACTTTTTTGTCAAATTGTCCGGCAACAGCAAAACTCTCTGGTGACAGATAAAAAAGACTCGGTCTGCTCAAGGTAAGTGACCATTCCTACTGGATGATGGAGTTGTCCCCTACTCCCAGTAGATCATTACATCCTTTTCTGAGTCCTGCCAAATTCCGTCTACCTTCCTTTACCTTCTTATTACAAGACAAGGTAAACATTAGATATCTCTTTATGATCTTGATAACAAGTAGATACTTGGACACGTGATATCATGATAGCCTATATATCCTTTACTAGAGAGACTAAAATTCCTACCTTTAAATCCTTTCTAAGTACACAACCCTTTCCTTCCCTTCGAAAGCAGTAATAATCATATAGGCCTAGGCTACAATTAAAATCATGCTTTTATCTCGCATTTCTGGTTTACTTAGGTTTCTACAATAATGGACAGCGGTTATCGAAACACTGTATTGTTCACTGTCAGGAGCCCAGGGGTTTTCGAGGGTTATCCCCCTCCCAGAAGTTTCGTCAGTTATGTGAAATATTTCAATTCCTCTCTGCGGAATTCAAATACTACAGCTTTAATGTAGTTTCTCCATAAAACCAGTTAATATTAAGCTGAGGGCTGTTGAAATATAATAACTTGGAGCAACTTTGGTGTAATTTTATATATGTACGTAACATCGGTTTTATAGCATTTTCCGTCGCTACCACTTTGCAACCATGCTCTCCCATTGTAGCTGTGTTCCACCGATAAGTTTCTTTCACTTATGGAATTATAGATGGTTTTTCCCATGTTAGACTGGGTATTTCCTTTCTTCTTCTCTTCCGTGGCGGTCATTCCATAGCAACTCTCGGTAATCTTCCCTCTTTATCTGTCTCCTCCGAATCTCCTCCACGAATATAGCCTCCTCCATCTTGTCTCTAATGCTTCATTTGTCCTATATACTCGAATAGAAATTTTACATGATTTCCCAATAGCGTCCATTTATACTGCGTTGCTCTTGCGCTTGTCCGCTTGAGCCAGTAGCGGCCAGTAAGTCCTCAGGGGAGTCGGAGAGCCCTGGACAAGAGTTTAGGTGTTCGTCGCTCATTCTGCTTTTTTTACAGAGGGGGACAGGTGTGGTCTTCCACTACGTTGATCCGGTGTAGAGGACCTGTAAACGCAAATATCCCCCTGTACAATGTTCAAACCACTAAAGATAAAATTCAGCTCCCTTAATTTCAGCCACTTCATAATTACATTTTTATTTTGACTAACGTTCCAACACATGCACGATCCTACGCGATTTCGGTGCACACAAACTCAGAGTCAACCCCTCTGGCACTGAGTACAAGCATTGGAGACCATTGCTATGCGGCACAATTCTAGCAAGGCTACACATCTTCAAGGGCGGCTCATATAATCTAGCAGAGGATCAAGCCGGAGCAGGATGACTCTGCAAGTCAATCGGAGCTTTTCTGTTGTTGGTAATAACGCCAGCAACTTCGACGGGGTGATTTGCGCTATCCGCCAGTCTCGACCGACCTACTACAATCTGCGGCGATACTAGCACTAGCCTCTAACGCCCCTTCAAACTGCCTTCGAACGATCAATTGCCGCCTGGAAATTGAGTTTTAAAATGATATTTTATTTCTAAACTCTACCCCCTTAGTTTTTCAACACCCCGAAAGAGTTTCTAATCGCATTACTGTTAATTTAAAAACAATTTTTATTTATTATCTTTCCCAAACTCTCTTTTCAGATTTAAAACGGCATTTCATTTTTAAAGTTTTGGCTTGAGAGTATAATTAAATGTATCCCGTCTATTTTTCTGTACCTATAAAGAAGTTTTGGCCGCATTCTTCTTTACTTTATTGTAAAAATGTAACCGTCCAACTAATATTTTGTTAGATATGTTATACTTTTGTACAACTAATGCTGAACTTATTACTACCATAGGGGCCCGGGTTTATCACTCCTACTTCCCGGTTGCATTTCCAATAATTACGAATATTAATGTTTGAAATGATGTGGAAATCAGCGGATGAATAACGCAGATTGAGTAGGATAATGCCCAGGTGATGCAACCAACTGCTCGCTGTTTGATAATTAATATTGATGACCTGACATCCCCTCAGCCGTCCTGTTGCACCCCTGTTGGATTTAAAACTTGTCCAACTGTCCGATTAATATAATATCTGCCACTAATACATATTTTATAAAACTTGTTTTAATATAGTTTATTACAGTGTATAAAATCCTTCTTCGCGCTTTCTATGTAAGTGATTTACGTTTTCTGATATATTCAATGATTGTAAACAACTTTGGAAGTAATTATTAGCCAAGTACTGGACTGTTAATTTTCCTGTTACTTTTATGCACATACTTCTCTTCAGAGTAAATACTTCTAATAATCGAACCTGCCCATGTTATGCCATCACCTTTCCGCCATTTCCCATACCTCAAGATGTTATGTACTCTCCCTTATTAACACTTGGTCTTCCTTAACCTAACCTTCCCAATCCTTCATGCTACAAATTGTAACCAATGGACAGTGCTTTATGAGCTCAAACTATCATCCCCTGTGTTCTATTAAAGTAGGGGTTACTTTATCCTATTTATATTCACAACCCTTTCCTGACCCTCTTAGCTAATAATAGCCATACTTACTTGTCGTATTAAGACCTCAGAAATACAGAATTTTCTATTTGTATATAGACAAATTATGTCTAACTGTTCTGAGAAAAGTAAACCAATTTGATTTAAATTTTTTTAAATTCGTCTGTAATAAGGATCGAAGTTTGTATTAGGCTTCTGTTTACTAAACATATTTTACACTGAAATCTTTGAAATTCATTTTTGTTAACCTTTTACTACAGCAATGCCAACTGAATAATTTTTTTATAAATTTTTTTTAAAATCATCTGTGTTAACCTTTTGGTAAAGCTGTGGTGACTGAATAATATTTTTATACAAAATGTTGAAAATCTTCTGTGTTAACATTTACTAGAGTACACCATTTAAGTACACTTTTTCTTTAAAATTTTGAAATTCATCTGTGTTAATTTTTTACTAGAGTTATGCCATTTGAGTCAACTTTTTCTTTAAAATTTTGAAATTCATCTGTGATAACCTTTTACTAGAGTTATGCTATCTGAGTCCACATTTTCATTAAAATTTTGAAATATATCTGTGTTAACCTTTTACTAGAGTTATGCCATTGAGTCCACTTTTTCTTTAAAAATTTGAAATTCATCTGTGTTAACCTTTTACTAGAGTTATGCCATTTGAGTCAACTTTTTCTATAAATTTTGAAATTCATCTGTGTTAACCTTTTACTAGAGTTATGCCATTTGAGTCAACTTTTTCTATAAATTTTGAAATTCATCTGTGTTAACCTTTTACTAGAATTATGCTATCTGAGTCCACATTTTCTTTAAAATTTTGAAATTTTTCTGTGTTAACCTTTTACTAGAGTTATGCTATCTGAGTCCACATTTTCATTAAAATTTTGAAATATATCTGTGTTAACCTTTTACTAGAGTTATGCCATTGAGTCCACTTTTTCTTTAAAAATTTGAAATTCATCTGTGTTAACCTTTTACTAGAGTTATGCCATTTGAGTCAACTTTTTCTATAAATTTTGAAATTCATCTGTGTTAACCTTTTACTAGAGTTATGCCATTTGAGTCAACTTTTTCTATAAATTTTGAAATTCATCTGTGTTAACCTTTTACTAGAATTATGCTATCTGAGTCCACATTTTCTTTAAAATTTTGAAATTTTTCTGTGTTAACCTTTTACTAGAGTTATGCTATCTGAGTCCACATTTTCATTAAAATTTTGAAATATATCTGTGTTAACCTTTTACTAGAGTTATGCCATTGAGTCCACTTTTTCTATAAATTTTGAAATTCATCTGTGTTAACCTTTTACTAGAATTATGCTATCTGAATCCACATTTTCATTAAAATTTTGAAATATATCTGTGTTAACCTTTTACTAGAGTTATGCCATTGAGTCCACTTTTTCTTTAAAAATTTGAAATTCATCTGTGTTAACCTTTTACTAGAGTTATGCCATTTGAGTCAACTTTTTCTATAAATTTTGAAATTCATCTGTGTTAACCTTTTACTAGAATTATGCCATTTGAGTCAACTTTTTCTTTAAAATATTGAAATTCATCTGTGTTAACCTTTTGCTAGAGTTATGCTATCTGAGTCCACATTTTCTTTAAAATTTTGAAATATATCTGTGTTAACCTTTTACTAGAGTTATGCCATTTGAATCCACTTTTTCTTTAAAAATTTGAAATTCATCTGTGTTAACCTTTTACTAGAGTTATGCCATTTGAGTCAACTTTTTCTTTAAAATATTGAAATTCATCTGTGTTAACCTTTTGCTGATGCTATGCCAACTGAATCAATTTTTTATTTATAGTTTTGACATGTATCTGTCCTTAATAGACACACGCAATCTTAAAAAAAAAATAATTTTTAAAACGAATGCTTCCACACATTATTTGAAGATAAACCAGCGAAATAAGCAATTCCTATCTTTGACTTGGCTACAGTGAGTGTGCTGAATCACATGATATTCTTTGGAGGTAAACATGAATATGTTCCGTTCAACAAAAATGAACGTCTTGGAAATGTCCCATCATATTAAACGTAGCCCAGGCACAAGTACAATGCTTCCACACATTATTTGAAGATAAACCAGCGAAATAAGCAATTCCTATCTTTGACTTGGCTACATTGAGTGTGCTGAATCACATGATATTCTTTGGAGGTAAACATGAATAGGTTCCGTTCAACAAAAATGAACGTCTTGGAAATGTCCCATCATATTAAACGTAGCCCAGGCACAAGTACAACGCTTACGGGGTATTGCAGTGGTTTATCATAAAACAATGTGTTACGATAAAAGTGTTTCATTTTAAAAATTTGTATGTGTCTAATATGGGCCTATTTTTCATCAATCTCAGAATTAAAGTCTCTACAAGTTTAGTTTACAAATTGTACGTATTTGTTAATTATTTAATAAAGTCAATGTACTTAAAACTTGAAACGTAAATGTAACTTTTTAGTACCGTGGTTTGCGTATTTCGTCAGGTATGTTGAACAATTCCGGGACCTGTTTTATTCAATTGGTCATTTCATTTCATATAAAATGCAGTAACTTTTACAGATCAATTATCAATCACCCTATAGCTTCCAGTGTGGTTTCGTTGTAACGGAAAAAACTGCAACCCAGGAGATACTTTCGCCAGCTGTAACTCGAT
Source organism: Prosapia bicincta (assembly GCA_036971475.1). Lineage (NCBI taxonomy): Eukaryota > Metazoa > Arthropoda > Insecta > Hemiptera > Cercopidae > Prosapia > Prosapia bicincta. The sequence goes on along the minus strand of JBAIZL010000001.1, from coordinate 199,202,782 downwards.
AGCGAAGCATTTCCAGAACTATGTTTATAGGACCTTCGATGTAAAGGTATCAACCTTCATTATCTTTACCTGAGGAACAAATCCTGAAAGTTTCTCCGTTTCTTCCTGGAACACTCTGTATTTAAGTATAGTGTGCGTCCCAGGCGCGTATCCAGCGACTTGCTTTGGGGAACCTAATATCAATATCACCCTAATATCGATCGGGTGATCGATGCATTATATATATAATATGTGTGTGTGTGTGTGTGTGTGTGTGTGTGTGTGTGTGTGTGTGTGTGCGCGCGTGTGTGTATGTAGAAACATAGAACAGAAAACGTTCTTTCTACGCTTGCGTTAGAAATCGGTAACGTGATAAAGATTCGTAGCAAATTAGACTTTTTAATAAATAATTATTCCAGTTTCGATAACACTTATGGCAATATTATTAATTTCATAATAAGCTATTATTATAAAAATGGTTTATTAATTAATATAAGTAGTTATTCTTCCAACACAAACAATTCCGGACTCAACTGCGAATATTACGCTTGCAAAATTACGTATTGAAAATCATATGTTCCAGACTAAGCTTCACTAGCGCTATCTGTTGTTAAAACGTTTAGACGTTTATGAGGGTATGCCGAGGGAACGCGTCAGATTTTCAAATTAATAATTACAATTTTATTTTTTATTTACAATAAAAGACGTATTAACTTAAGTAAAAGTCTAATTTAATAGAAAGTCCTAATTTAATAATATATTGTCGATTTTTAACCCAAAGTTCTTGAGGGTTGGGGGGAGGCAATCGCCCCCCCTCCTTGGATACGCGCCTGGTGTCCGGTAAAAAATTAAAGAACAGCCCTGCGGCACGGAAATGTACACTAACGTTTCGCAAAAGCTGTGTTCCCTAGGCTGTCGGTTATAGTCCTCTATCACGTGTCAACAGTCCTCGCATAGCTTCGCCTGGTAATTGTCTACTGTAAAATAAGAACTTACTGTATTTAATCGCAAAAATGTCAATAGAATTTTAGTTTCATTTAAAAGAAAATATCTCGTTTCCAGATCTATTTTATGTTAGCTTTTTCATTACAGTATCTTCATCTGAGGAACAAGCCCTGATAGGTTCTCCGTTCCTTCATGGAACATTCTTCAATGTCAAGTTTACCTTTATATTATAACAATCGATTAGCTGATGATAATGACAACAATAATATGACGCGTTCTCCCTTAGGTCTTTATAGCTAAATAGACGTTAAAATGACGTGTCATTTGACTTTCGACTATTATAAAATGAAAATTTATCGAAATGGAAGAAACCTTGGATTTAATTTTAAACAGTTTTTATCTTATGCCTAATAAGTTTATTTTAAATGAGTAAATCCGAGAATTAAGCTCGTTGCGTTTCACCGCTGCATTAATCATGTAGACATTTCCCCAAATAGACAGTAACCGGAGCTGATTAAAAACTTAGTAGATTATAAGGAAGCGTTTTCCAGTTTAGTCATGCGACAAACAGGTTAATTATAAATGATGTGAATGGGTTAGCTGGACGTAGTGTTATTGAATGCCGCTCGGCGGCGCTAATGTCGCGTCGAGGAATGTGGACTGCCAACTCGATCCCTGATGATCGTGCATATCATTGAGGCCGTGGTGTGAAGAACCTTGACCCCGGGCTTTGATCCGCCCGCCGCGCCGCCATTTGTTACAAATATCACGCGTTTGGTGGACTTTCTGACCTGCATTCTGTGACGTTTCTGAAATTAGGCTTTTAGAAACTTTCTTTTAAATTGTATAGATTTTTATTTAGGGGGTCAGTAAACCTTGGTTATAACTTATTTTTTTTAACTTTCGACAAAAATTTTCCTATGAAAAAATGTTTACGAAAGATTAAATTAAATAACCTATACAATTTTCTTTTCCTTAGCTTACCATCTAACGATTTTCGTACACTCAATTATTAAAGGGAGAAAATAGTCTAGTTTTCGTAGGCACGTAGCTTTGTACAGCCTGGATAAGCTGTCTCACTTTTGCCAAATGTCTAGTAACTAGAAAATGAATTTAACAAAAATGAATTTCAAAGTATCAGAATGTATAAAACAATCAATACACATTAAAGAGAAACCAATGGGCTGGTTGCTTTTTGTCGGTTAATGTTTATTTAAATTTAAAGGCAAAATGCTTCAGATATGAGCTTCGACTAGGTGCATGTTTTCTTCTGATATGCATTGAAAACGTTAGTGTTTGGCTTTTTTCAACATTATTTGAAGAAGAAAACTGGAATGGATTTCATGTATTTTCTAGTGTAAGATTATTTGTATGCATATAACTCCTCCAATCAGACTAGACTGTTTAAAGGAACAGAAACATTTGGTGTAACAATTATTAACGTTTTCAGGAACCTCGTTTACACCAAATTGAAATATTCACAAAAAGCATATTGGTTCTTTGGTTAGCTTTGAACAACAATGTGCATGTAAAATTCCAGCATACAACAATACTCCCTCTGCGCTTATCTTCAATATGATTGTTGTAGGTCTTATTCTTAATCAGTATTGACATCCAACATACAACAATACTCCCTCTTCGCCTATCTTCAATATGATTGTTGTAGAGCCTATTCTTAATCAGTATTGACATCCAGCATACAACAATACTCCCTCTTCGCCTATCTTCAATATGATTGTTGTAGGTCTTATTCTTAATCAGTATTGACATCCAGCATACAACAATACTCCCTCTTCGCCTATCTTCAATATGATAGTTGTAGGTCTTATTCTTAATCAGTATTGACATCCAACATACAACAATACTCCCTCTTCGCCTATCTTCAATATGATTGTTGTAGAGCCTATTCTTAATCAGTATTGACATCCAGCATACAACAATACTCCCTCTTCGCCTATCTTCAATATGATAGTTGTAGGTCTTATTCTTAATCAGTATTGACATCCAGCATACAACAAAACTCCCTCTTCGCCTATCTTCAATATGATAGTTGTAGGTCTTATTCTTAATCAGTATTGACATCCAGCATACAACAAAACTCCCTCTTCGCCTATCTTCAATATGATAGTTGTAGGTCTTATTCTTAATCAGTATTGACATCCAGCATACAACAATACTCCCTCTGCGCTTATCTTCAATATGATTGTTGTAGAGCCTATTCTTAATCAGTATTGACATCCAGCGTACAACGATACTCCCTCTGCGCTTATCTTCAATATGATTGTTGTAGAGCCTATTCTTAATCAGTATTGACATCCAGCGTACAACGATACTCCCTCTGCGCTTATCTTCAATATGATTGTTGTAGAGCCTATTCTTAATCAGTATTGACATCCAGCGTACAACAATACTCCCTCTGCGCTTATCTTCAATATGATTGTTGTAGAGCCTATTCTTAATCAGTATTGACATCCAGCGTACAACAATACTCCCTCTGCGCTTATCTTCAATATGATTGTTGTAGAGCCTATTCTTAATCAGTATTGACATCCAGCGTACAACAATACTCCCTCTGCGCTTATCTTCAATATGATTGTTGTAGAGCCTATTCTTAATCAATATTGACATCCAGCGTACAACAATACTCCCTCTGCGCTTATCTTCAATATGATTGTTGTAGAGCCTATTCTTAATCAGTATTGACATCCAGCGTACAAGAATAATCCCTCTGCGCTTATCTTCATTATGATTGTTGTAGAGCCTATTCTTATTCAGTATTGACATCCAGTGTACAACAATATTCCCTCATCGCCTATCTTCAATATGAATGTTGTAGGTCTTATTCCTAATCAGTATTGACATCCAGCGTACAACAATACTCCCTCTTCGCCTATCTTCAATATGATTGTTGCAGTGTCTATTGCTAATCAGCATTGACATTCAGTGTACAACAATACTCCCTCTTTGTTTATCTTCAATGTGATTGTTGCAGTGTCTATTGCTAATCAGTATTGATATCCAGTGTACAACAACACTCCCTCTTTGCCTATCTTCAATGTGATTGTTGTATTGTTAATCAGTATTGACATCCAGTGCGCAACAATACTCCCTCTTTGCCTATCTTCAATGTGATTGTTGTATTGCTAATGATTATTGACATCCAGTGTACAACAATACTCCCTCTTCGCCTATCTTCAATATGATTGTTGCAATGTCTATTGCTAATCAGCATTGACATCCAGTGTACAACAATACTCCCTCTTTGTTTATCTTCAATGTGATTTTTGCAGTGTCTATTGCTAATCAGTATTGACATCCAGTGTACAACAATACTCCCTCTTTGCCTATTTTCAATGTGATTGTTGTATTGTTAATCAGTATTGACATCCAGTGCGCAACAATACTCCCTCTTTGCCTATCTTCAATGTGATTGTTGTATTGCTAATGATTATTGACATCCAGTGTACAACAATACTCCCTCTTTGCCTATGTTCAAAGTGATTATTGTATTGCTAATCAGTATTGACTTTATATTGCACTTCATTTGCTCCCTAAATTTGCAATTTACTTAATTTTCATTTTTAATTTGTATTTTTTTAAATTTATTTGATAGCAAACTGTTTAACACATGCATACTGAGAAATAAATAGTTCTTTAGTAGAATATTTTTTTTTTATTTTTCACCATTGAATTGATTAGTTTTAAATTGCCTACAGATAAACGAAGCATTGTAGCCAGTACTACGCTTCAAGTTCCCTTCATTGTATTAGGTTTGATCAGAGGTTCTTTTTAAACTTAGCCGACTTGTAGGTTGGATAAGGAGTTAGACATTGTGTCGCTGCCAGAAACGGAATCTACACCAAGTAGTCGTGTGTTCTATCCACTACGGTACAGTGGCCCGCATAATTTAGAACAATCATAATATACCTACACATTAGCTTATAGACAAAATTACTTAAATTTTGCGAGCATCATAAATTCATAAAATTCAATTTGCTCCACTCTTAAAAAAAAGGGTGCAACCGATTTTTTTAGAAGGATTTGTTTTAGTACCTAATGCCTTTCGGTTATATAGGGCCTAATACAAAAGTTTATATGATACATACAGGAAAAATGTTACTGTATAAGAGCGTATGTAAGGGTAAAAACCTCTGATAGCAGTTAGGTACTCGTCTTCACCTCATTGCAGAGCAGGTCTGCTTCTGGTGATCGTGGCTACAGCGGGCTGTACACACGTGAACATGGTGCGCCGATCTCGGTTCGCTGGACCAAGTTCATGAGCTTTTTCGCCACACACACGCGAGAGGGGTAACCAACATCGGTCTGTCATTTCTCTGCGGTGAGAAGATTAGCTGTTTAAAGTTTGCAGTAGTTTGAAGTTTTTTTGGTTTTTAAAAAAATAGAAAAGTTCTACGTGGTGCAAACTGGTTGTGTAAACGTGAGACACGCCTCACTTGAATCTTTGAAATTACCTTAGAGAATAGTGAGAAGTACTCTAGGAATTACTTGAGAATGACTGATGTTGAACTTGTGACACCCCATTTAGCTAAGAAAGATACTCATGTGAGAAAGTCGTTGTCACTGACAACACTACAACATGTCCTCTATACACAGCGATGTTGGAGCGCTGTAACGACAAACCGAACAAAAATTTCCCGACCGACGTGAAAGACAAGGTTCGCTACGAACTTTGTTCTGCTACATCCACACACGTGATGAAAATGGCTTCCTTGGTTTCCACGTGTACAGCTGGCTTAAGCGATACGATGTTATTCACTTATACTTATCTAAAAACATCTACTCTATTATCCTTCTTCTTACAAATAGGTGTAACAGGTGGACGTACATTTCCGTCCCCGATAAAGAGTTGGTCTACGTCAAGAAACCGACCCTGCCCAGGCGGTGCCATAAATTACAGAGTTCTCAGCACCAGATGAATATTATCTCCTCCTTAATCCCAGCTTATTCCATTATCCTTCCCCTTATTAAAGTGTATAATGTGTGAGCACATATTCACGTCCCCGATGGAGAGTAGGTCTACGTCTGGTACGAGACCCTGTTCACGTGATGCAATTACATGTAGCCTCCTTGTAGCCTCTACCGGGGGTGTTCTTCTCTTACCTTTTCTTTATTTTCACAACACACTCCTATCAGATCGCTTTTAACTCACAAACAAAACCCGAAAAAACTGGTTAAAGTCGAGGAAGGAATTTGCCTGGGTATTTTGTAAAAAAAACGTGGTGAAGGATAAAAAGGAATGGTAGCCAGAGGGAAGCAAGGTTTGGTGATAAACTGGTGAAGAAACGAATAGAAAGAGAGAGAGAGCAGAGAGAAAAGGGAGAACATAGAGAAGTAGAAGTTGAAACAAATTTGTACTTACTGGAAAGAGTTGTTCTTGAGCAAACAAATTATGCATTGACATTAGTCCGAAAAGTATTTGTTTTTACAAAAATTTCTAAATTGTAAGTTTCTGTCTTGTCTAATTATACAAAAATTTTCATTAGTAATAACAGCAATTTAGGGGAAGTAAACAACATACACGTTATACCCCTTGCGCATCGGTCTCGACGTAATTATCACTACAACAGGTGTCAAAGACAAGTGAGGTGTTGAAATTTTTCGTAGGATGTAATATAAAAACGTTTCCGAATGACTGTTGTACTCCGAAAGGGGAGAGTCTCGCTCTGGGTGTGGCAACGAGCGATTCGGTCGATATCCATTAGAGCCGGCTTGGGGAGGGGGCGCTTCCATTAGTACCGCGTCGAGACGCTCACACAGAATGCTAATTCATGCACACAGCACTAGCGCCGCCTAGCGCCGTCTAATCACATTACCTCACTACAATAAATATACAATGAAAGGGGCGATGTATTTTTTCGTCCCTAACGCATACGTTGGCGAGTGTGTAGCGAGCCCATTGTATTCGTTGCATATTGAAATATAATTCTTACATAAATTTGCTTTTTCTTTCCAGATATTTCAATTTTTCAGAAACGTAAATTTATTCTAAAATGTGTAAGTTTGTAAGTGTTATTTTTTCATCGGTAGTTAAATCATTGATTTATATTTATGACAAACATCTCTTTTTTCTGTTTTCTGCATTGCATCAGCATATGACCCAATTTTGTTAAGGTAATCATGTAAAATCTTCTTCCTCATTTCTTCCACTCCAAACTTCAGCACACAGTTTCTTCTTCACATTTCTTTTCCTTTTTTTCGGTTATAACGCAGCTTTATTTCTCTATTACCTGTTCCACTAAAATAACCAACCTATTACATATTTTAAACAATATTATTTCTTCTTCTTACGTAGTTTCACTGACCTGAGACAGATGTGCAGCCATTTCATCATCTTTTTGTGATCTACCTGAACGTCTGGTTCCTTGGTTGTCACGCGATCATTTCATCGTTCTCCGTTTTTCTATATGTTTTTTTTCATTGTATCCTCCTTTCTCTACCCCACTTTAATCGTCTTGTATAATTTCTTTCTAAATCCTCTTTATGAACTCATGTTACTGAAGGTAATCCGTAGGATAGTTTATCGTTTCTGTAATCGTGTCATTTTCTGTGAGTCATTTTAAACAATAATAATATACACGATGCCAATACCTTTTAAGTACATTAGTCTCTAGTTCCAGACTGGAGAAAGTATGTAGTGACGTCATGGAATCGTCATTAATCCTCTTGTCGTAGTAATCCTCATACTTGGAAGTATAAAGTAACATCATAAGCCAGTCATTAATCCTTTCGTTGGAATAGTAACCCTGGCTCTAGTAGCTTGTCCTTTGATTGGTTTGGTAGAGGTCAGGGTGAAGTATGTAGTAACATCATAAGCCAGTCATTATTCCTTTCGTTGCAATAGTAACCCTGGCTCTAGTAGCTTGTCCTCTGATTGGTTTGGTAGAGGTCAGGTTGAAGTATGTAGTAACATCATAAGCCAGTCATTAATCCTTTCGTTGCAATAGTAACACTGGCTCTAGTAGCTTGTCCTTTGATTGGTTTGGTAGAGGTCAGGGTGAAGTATGTAGTAACATCATAAGCCAGTCATTATTCCTTTCGTTGCAATAGTAACCCTGGCTCTAGTAGCTTGTCCTTTGATTGGTTTGGTAGAGGTCAAGTTGAAGTATGTAGTAACATCATAAGCCAGTCATTAATCCGTACGTTGCAATAGTAACCCTGGCTCTAGTAGCTTGTCCTCTGATTGGTTTGGTAGAGGTCAGGGTGAAGTATGTAGTAACATCAAAAGCCAGTCATTAATCCGTACGTTGCAATAGTAACCCTGGCTCTAGTAGCTTGTCCTTTGATTGGTTTGGTAGAGGTCAGGGTGAAGTATGTAGTAACATCATAAGCCAGTCATTATTCCTTTCGTTGCAATAGTAACCCTGGCTCTAGTAGCTTGTCCTTTGATTGGTTTGGTAGAGGTCAGAGTGAAGTATGTAGTAACATCATAAGCCAATCATTATGCCTTTCGTTGCAATAGTAACCCTGGCTCTAGTAGCTTGTCCTCTGATTGGTTTGGTAGAGGTCAGGTTGAAGTATGTAGTAACATCATAAGCCAGTCATTAATCCTTTCGTTGCAATAGTAACCCTGGCTCTAGTAGCTTGTCCTTTGATTGGTTTGGTAGAGGTCAGGTTGAAATATGTAGTAACATCATAAGCCAGTCATTAATCCTTTCGTTGCAATAGTAACCCTGGCTCTAGTAGCTTGTCCTTTGATTGGTTTGGTAGAGGTCAGGTTGAAGTATGTAGTAACATCATAAGCCAGTCATTATTCTTTCGTTGCAATAGTAACCCTGATTCTCTAGTAGCTTGTCCTTTGATTGGTTTGGTAGAGGTTAGGTTGAAGTATGTAGTAACATCATAAGCCAGTCATTAATCCTTTCGTTGCAATAGTAACCCTGGGTCTAGTAGCTTGTCCTTTGATTGGTTTGGTAGAGGTCAGGTTGAAGTATGTAGTAACATCATAAGTTAGTCATTAATCCTTTCGTTGCAATAGTAACCCTGGCTCTAGTAGCTTGTCCTTTGATTGGTTTGGTAGAGGTCAGGTTGAAGTATGTAGTAACATCATAAGCCAGTCATTAATCCTTTCGTTGCAATAGTAACCCTGGCTCTAGTAGCTTGTCCTTTGATTGGTTTGGTAGAGGTTAGGTTGAAGTATGTAGTAACATCATAAGCCAGTCATTAATCCTTTCGTTGCAATAGTAACCCTGGCTCTAGTAGCTTGTCGTTTGATTGGTTTGGTACAGGTCAGGTTGAAGTACGTAGTAACATCATCAGCCAGTCATAAATCCTTTCGTTGCAATAGTAACCCTGGCTCTAGTAGCTTGTCCTCTGATTGGTTTGGTAGAGGTCAGGTTGAAGTATGTAGTAACATCATAAGCCAGTCATTAATCCTTTCGTTGCAATAGTAACCCTGGCTCTAGTAGCTTGTCCTTTGATTGGTTTGGTAGAGGTCAGGTTGAAGTATGTAGTAACATCATAAGCCAGTCATTAATCCTTTCGTTGCAATAGTAACCCTGGCTCTAGTAGCTTGTCCTTTGATTGGTTTGGTAGAGGTCAGGTTGAAGTATGTAGTAACATCATAAGCCAGTCATTAATCTTTTTGTTGCAATAGTAACCCTGGCTCTAGTAGCTTGTCCTTTGATTGGTTTGGTAGAGGTCAGGTTGAAGTATGTAGTAATATCATAAGCCAGTCATTAATCCTTGCCTTCTTCATTGTTGCTAGTATTACTAAGGTGCCACGGGAAACAGGAACTACTGATGAAGCAGATTAGTGACGCATCTTTCTTCCACAGCTTATCATTCCTTTCCGAGGCTGAGTCATCGGTGGTGGAGTGTAAAGTAAACGGACACGTTCCATATTATTAAGACTTGATCGTAAAACTTTTGAAAATGTTTTGTTTGCTTAACCTAAACAGTATTCCCTTTATTCGACAGTAGCTAAGTACGCTGCATAATGTTATGTTGATCGGAAAACGCCTGAACTTAAGCCTTTTGGCTCCAGAAATACTAACTTTGAGGAAAGGTTTAGGTTCGTTCAAAGAGAGAAAAGAGTAAAGAATACGCCATAAGTAGGAATATGCTGAAAAAGTAACAAATTATTTTTGAATCAAGATATCTTTATAAAGTGATATATCGAAAACAGCAATGGAATCTTCGCTAATTCTTGAACAAAAATCAGAAATTAAAGCCGTTTACCCTCAATGGAAGTAGACCTAATCTCAACCAAGGTAGAGGGGTAGCTAGGCAACAAAATATGATGAAGGCTTTCCGGTTTAAAATAAAATCCTAGATACTTTGGTTATCGTACAGGTGAAGTAACGTTTTGCCATCCATATTGAAAAAAGAAACAATAAATATTCTTAAAGATCAGAGGTACAAAGACGTATAATGCATATTTCGCTATTAACATAACTGGAGAGGGAGCACAATTTAATTATATTTTTGATCCTAAGAATTAACGTGGAATATAAGTTTTACAAGTTAAAAAAAAATTTACATCGTTTTCTGTTTTTTTTTTTTTTTTGTAATATAATTTCATTCTAAAAATCATAACATTTGGCTTAGAAGGGATATCTTTGGAAGAATAATTTGGGGGTGGGGTGTATGCACCAGAGTCTTTATGGAATCTCTAGCTATAAAATATGAAATTGAATTTAACTACATTTTATTTAAAAAAATAATATATAAATTTAATTTGCCAATTAATTTCCACGCGTGCAAGAAAGAGGGGTGTTACCAGAGTAATCAATCACAGAGTTAATGATAGGTGAGTCATTATCGTGGCTCCTGAAATCTATTCTTCCATCTACTGTTTCTAGTTGTTGAAGGGGAGGGAGGTGCAGAAAGGGTTGCCGTAGAAAAACGGCTCCCCTCCGGCTTTTAATGCAAACATTATAGAGATATAAACAAATATTTGAAAAATTCGTTTTAAAAACTGGCTACTTTTTATTTTTTACTTTATTTTTAAATCAAAGTAATTTTGCTTAAAAAACAGTCTTTTTTGCTTCAACTTTGAAGTAAATTTATAATTAGTCATAATTATATTAATTATTGTTAATTGAGGGTTAAAAATGAAATGTACGTATTAAGACTGTGAGAAATTCGCCTGCGTACTAGAGACCGGACCCATCCTATTTTTGCCTCATGAGTAGCTCGGAGATCCTCAGCGCAATAGTGCAATAGTATTATAATAGGTTGCTTTCGGATGTGCTTCGTGGAAGCCCAAGAGGAGGACGTGACTGTTAGCTGAGGACAGAAACACTTGACCCACCTCGAGAAGCTACTTAAAGAAAGACGACGAGGACTGCCAATAGAAAGATGTAATTAATAATTTGCTTTAGGACACTGAGGATGAGTAGGTTTGGTTTAGTTCAAGAGACAGAGAGACAACAAAAGGAGAGAGAGAGAGGAGACAAACAGAAGAGAGGGTGATAGAAAAGAGTGTGAGATAGATAGGTATACAGACAGGCACGGAGGAGAATATAGCGAGAGAAGAAAGAGAAACAAAAAGAGAGAGAGAAAGTGAAAACAGGCAGAAGGACAGAGTGAGAGACAGACAGAAAAACAGAGGAACAGAGAGAGAGTGACAGATAGTTAGATAGAGAGGGAGAGCAAGAGAGAGGGAGAGAGTGACATAAAGAGAGGTAGGAAGAGAGAGAGAGAGATAGACACAGAGAAATAAATAGAGTGAGGGATAAGAGCGCGCGCACACACACACACACACACACATACGCTCACTCACTCACTCACTCACACACACACACACACCAGACAGAGACTTCAACTTTCATTTAAGACTTTTCTTCAACTCTCTTTTGAAGATTTTCCGTTGTTTTCATATCTATATCTAACACTATTTGTGTTCATTGAGTTTCTTTGTCACGTTTTGCACAACTCGTTTTTTCATCTACACTTCCTATATCTTGGTCCACCTCATTAACACTGATTCCCGTAGCATATCTTTACAGGAGTAGTCGAAGATTCAGTTCATCTCCTCCGGACTACGTAGCCGTAGATAGGCAATTGTCTATAGAGACGTACCTTTACCTTTGCCAGATGTTTGTACAGTCCTAGTTGTGGCTTTATTTTAATTCTCCTACATCAGACCAATACCTTCATGTTTTAATCTTCTTTATACTTATTTCATCAGTTAGTATTTTACAATTTTATTTATTAGTTAAAACTATTTTTTCAAAAGAAGGACTTCAAGTGTTTATAAATTCTCTTTGGTATGAAATAAATTTTGTTTTTGGTTATGAAAATTATTAGGCATTTGCGAAAAGCAAATTGTTTAATTAAAACACAATTTCGTTTAATACCGTATGAAATGAGCGTCTGTAAATATTTTTTTAAAGTAACAAAATGTAAACAAATTGTAACAGCTTTATTTAAATTTATGACATCTGCAGGCGAGTTTTTCTGATTCGGAAGCGTATTAATTTAAATTCACCAAAATAGCTTTTCATTTCATTAAAACTGTGTTTTTGTATTTCCGGTTGTATTCAACAGAGAAAACTTTTCTGCTTTTGTTATTTTAAATTAGTGCACGTTTCATTTTCATTAATTTTGTCCGGCTCAGCTAAATTCGGCCCGAACAATAAATAACCCCGCAAACACACAGTAGGTACAACTTTTATTTTCATTAATCAATGTTGGCCAAACTGCGGAACACTGTTTTTTAACCCGTCTCGGGAATCGGTGTTTCCCTGGCTTTAATAACACTTTCATTTGTTTATATAAAACCGGAAATGGATACACAGAGCAAATAAACAGTGAGTAATGTTGTGATAAAATCCGTCCGCTGTTAATGAGTCTTTTGGCTTAACATAACAGGTTTACATTAGGCCTGATATGGTAGTTGACATTATTATTATCATTTGTAAAAATGTTGAAAATGAATATTGTGATTTGAAATTATTTTTGAGGATAGTTTGTTTATTAATTTCTGGGGATTTAGAGAACAATTTGAAATGTTATTTGTAACTATTTAGCGCTCTTCGTCGACCTGCATTGTCAGTATCTCTGCGAGCCAGTTAACTTATCGGATGATAAGACATTTTTTGTTGTGAAATGTTTTAGAAATTCAATAAAATTGTTCACCACAATTTATATATTGTGCAAGAGAGAGAGAGAGAGAAAGTTGTATATATATATATATATATATATATATATATATTCTTGATATTTAACGTTATCCATTGTTTTTCCGTTGCACTGACTTTATGAAGTTAATATATTACTATGTAAGTAATTTTATCCACCATTAAGTGCAATAATTTTACCTTGAGTGATGAGGCACCTTTCGGTCAATTGACCATTGTCGAATCACTCTTCGATTGAGTGATTCGACCATTGAGTGATTCGACAATGGTCAATTGACCGAAAGGTGCCTCATCACTCAAGGTAAAATTATTGCACTTAATGGTGGATAAAATTACTTACATAGTAATATATTAACTTCATATATATATATATTATTATTATTATTAACACAATAACCTATTACTAATTAGCAACTTTTTAAATAAATAAACAATATTCGAGCTGGCTTGTTAAAATGTTATAGGTTTTTCTATTTATTTGATTAAAATTTTATGTTTAGAATATGACAAATAATGTCATTGAAACGCGTTTGAAATTATAGTTTAATAATTGTGAGTTGTATATATCTCTTATGTTTATATCTGTTTTAACGTTTCCACCAATTGAACTGATAATTGTTTTATATTGAAAAACCGTAGTGTCTAGTTGGAGCTAGTCTAGTCTGAGGGGCAGGCCGGTCGTCAGTTCAGGCCATATAGAAAATCCACAAGACTCTTGGATGTTGGAATCACGGGTTGTGGCATCAAGCCCCCCCCCCCCGTCTCGGGCATGACGCTAGTTACCAGGGGAGAAGTCACGAGTTTGAGGTTGGATTCGTGGGGCTAGCGGTCTCATATGCTAGACTGTAGGCTCTCTACATAAAAACCTCCATGAGATAGACCTCCCTTCAAGAATAACTTTTGTCTGCTGTCGTTGTTTGCAGGTGGTACAGTAGACTGCTTCAGACTTGGCTGTATTAACAGTAGTTCTAATTTTCGCAGTCAAGGATATAGGTTGTCCTAGGTGGTCTTCGTGGCTTTAGCTTTGCTCCGTGAGTTGTAGAGGAACAGGGAAATAGCAAACTGGTGTTCACTTATGAGTATAAAAGGTGACTAGAAAGGAGTTCGGAGTAGATAGGAGGGGTATAAAGGGGGACTAGAAAGGAGTTCGGAGTAGATAGGAGGGGTATAAAGGGAGACTGGAAAGGAGTTCGGAGTAGATAGAAGGGGTATAAAGGGGGACTAGAAAGGAGTTCGGAGTAGATAGGAGGGGTATAAAGGGGGACTAGAAAGGAGTTCGGAGTAGATAGGAAGGGTATAAAGGGGGACTGGAAAGGAGTTCGGAGTAGATAGAAGGGGTATAAAGGGGGACTAGAAAGGAGTTCGGAGTAGATAGGAGGGGTATAAAGGGGGACTAGAAAGGAGTTCGGAGTAGATAGGAGGGGTATAAAGGGGGACTAGAAAGGAGTTCGGAGTAGATACGAAAGGTATAAAGGGGGACTAGAAGGAGTTCGGAGTAGATAGAAGGGGTATAAAGGGGGACTAGAAAGGAGTTCGGAGAAGATAGGAGGGGTATAAAGGGGGACTAGAAGGAGTTCGGAGTAGATAGGAGGGTATAAAGGGGGACTAGAAAGGAGTTCGGAGTAGATAGGAGGGGTATAAAGGGGGACTAGAAAGGAGTTCGGAGTAGATAGGAGGGGTATAAAGGGGGACTAGAAGGAGTTCGGAGTAGATAGGAGGGGTAGGCTATAAAGGGGGACTAGAAAGGAGTTCGGAGTAGATAGGAGGGGTATAAAGGGGGACTAGAAAGGAGTTCGGAGTAGATAGGAGGGGTATAAAGGGGGACTGGAAAGGAGTTCGGAGTAGATAGGAGGGGTATAAAGGGGGACTGGAAAGGAGTTCGGAGTAGATAGGAGGGGTATAAAGGGGGACTAGAAAGGAGTTCGGAGTAGATAGGAGGGTATAAAGGGGGACTAGAAAGGAGTTCGGAGTAGATAGGAGGGGTATAAAGGGGGACTAGAAAGGAGTTCGGAGTAGATAGGAGGAGTATAAAGGGGGACTAGAAAGGAGTTCGGAGTAGATAGGAGGGGTATAAAGGGGGACTAGAAAGGAGTTCGGAGTAGATAGGAAGGGTATAAAGGGGGACTGGAAAGGAGTTCGGAGTAGATAGAAGGGGTATAAAGGGGGACTAGAAAGGAGTTCGGAGTAGATAGGAGGGGTATAAAGGGGGACTAGAAAGGAGTTCGGAGTAGATAGGAGGGGTATAAAGGGGGACTAGAAAGGAGTTCGGAGTAGATAGGAGGGGTATAAAGGGGGACTAGAAAGGAGTTCGGAGTAGATAGGAGGGGTATAAAGGGGGACTAGAAAGGAGTTCGGAGTAGATAGGAGGGGTATAAAGGGGGACTAGAAAGGAGTTCGGAGTAGATAGGAGGGGTATAAAGGGGGACTAGAAAGGAGTTCGGAGTAGATAGGAGGGGTATAAAGGGGGACTGGAAAGGAGTTCGGAGTAGATAGGAGGGGTATAAAGGGGGACTATAAAGGAGTTCGGAGTAGATAGGAGGGGTATAAAGGGGGACTAGAAAGGAGTTCGGAGTAGATAGGAGGGGTATAAAAGGGGACTAGAAAGGAGTTCGGAGTAGATAGGAGGAGTTTTATCATTTGAGTTCTGGGTAAATGATGAACAGGTATGACAAAAACGGTTCGGCAGTGGTAAAGGCAGAATGCAGAACTAGCGGTCTGCTCTACCCAATACGTAATTACCAAAACAACCGCGAATAAATGAAAGTGACAAACCAACAAATCGACCGGATAATTAAGGCCTTACTCTTGCAGGATATACTGGGACCATTGATCGTTGCGGCCCAGTCATACTTCATTAAGATCCATAGAATGAAATTGAGACATCGCGTACCGCTAATTGAAAGAATCATTGTCTCCTTGTTTGCTAGTCACTTGAGTTGCCTGACGTGTGACGTCGTTGTTTGCTTCATTAGGCGCGAGTGCAAAGGTCACATGTTTTCCTCCCGTGCGACGGCGTTACTAGCACTAGTAATTACTGGATCCCGATGGCCCCCGGTGGTAGTCATCTGGTCCTGCTTTCATAACAAGCTCTAGCCAAAATGAAATATTAATATCGAGTATATAAGAAAGAAATACACTTATTTTATCTCATTTATCTTCAAAAGAAATTCGAAATCATTTTAAATGAGATGCAACAAAAAGAATTAATAAAATCATCATCAAATCGTCCATGTCATGAAGTAATAAAAGCATTCTTTATTCTGTAGCTTAAAGTTCAGTATATCAACTAACGAGTTTCGGATAACCGCCATTTTCAAACTAACACTTGTAATTACAGCGTCCTATTGGTCCCTATGGGTTTCGAGATGGTAACTTCAATTCAGTCCTTTTTAACAACGCTTTTGTTTTTTTTTAATAACGAATTAAAAACTGTTCAGTAAGAAGCAAGCCCTAATTAAACTGAATTAATTATATCAAAAAGGTTAAGAGGAATAATAAGCTTTGAGTCAGAATTTGATTCTGATCGCAATGTTTTTTTTAGTAATTAAAATTTAGTTTCAGCTTACTGGTTTCGGATGACGGCTATTTTCAAATGACCACTTGTAATTACGGTGACTCTTGGTCGCTTATGGGACCTGTAGTCTCAAGATGGTAACTTCTCTTTGGCTGCCATTCAGTCCTTTTTAACGATGTTGTTTGTTTGTTTTTTCTTGTTATATATTTTTTAATTGGGGACTAATAGTAATTAGTCCTTAATTAAACTGAAATAATTCTATAAGAAAGATTAAGATGAAAAATACGCTATGAGTCTTAATTTGATTTGACTTGGAATTAAATTAAGTCAAAATAATTTTAAAAGAGGTATAAGAAAAAGAATTGATGGACTTGCCATGACCTGATTACAATGTTCTTTCTTTTGTAGGTTAATTTCAGTATTTCAGCTAACGCGGATCGGATAACTGCCATTTTGAAACTAACACTTGTAATTACTGTGATCGTTGGAGAATAGCCTATGGACACATATCATTTTGTTTGTGTTGTGATCCTTAGTTATTTTTCTTATTTTTTAAATATTATTAATTTTTGGGGCGTCGTAGCAAAGTTTTATTATTTTTTCCTTGAGAGTGAGATTTTTCTACATGCAGGTATAATTTTTATTAACAATATCGATGACGTCTGGACAATGATAATAATTGACGTTTTTTCTTTATCTACCATTTCTATCTCTATTATTAAATAAATTATCAGTAACTTGTAAAGTTGGACAGAAATATACTCTTTAAAATATAAATAAAATATAATGCTAAATTAAAATTTATTTAATGTGTATTTTAATTGCGCATTGCAAATGGCATGACGACAAAGTAGAAAAGAATGAATGATGCACGTATTTGTATGCTCCGTCAGCTTCAAGGAAGTCAGCGTTCCCTGACGTACTAATTAGAGAAATAAACGTGTCTAAATGAGAAGTTCCCGCGCAATGGTACTAGGCCATGCCTTACTGGGAGAATGCCGTTGCCCCAGTAAGGGTCCCTCGCTCTGGGAACGGATATCAGGCTCTACCCTGCGCATTCTGATCAGACCATGTGAATATAGGTTACACTGGATTTCTCAGGCCAGCTTGTTCCTGCTCGTAACAACCACGCTCTGCTTCGTAATACAGTAAATGTAGAAGTCAGCTTTCCGTGGGGAGAATGTTTAAAATGTAATACACAAGGCAAAACCGTCTCTTTGTGTTAGACACTGGGTTTTACTTTATAAACAAGTTTATATTCTCCTCTAACGCATCCTTTTTTTTAAATTTGTTTATTGGTAAATATAACAAGTTCCGTATTGTATAATAGTTCGATTATAGTTTACGTCACTATGCGCACAAATGAGCATGCGCGCTAACTTAACGTTTATCTTAAAAGCCTCTCTGATGATTCAATAAATGTTACTAATACTTACAATATCAATACAAAATAATGCATAACGATAATAAAATAAAACTAGGTTACATGCTCTACTACACTTTTTGGTGCTTAATTTTACTTTAGAAAATTAAAGACTATAGAAAATAATGGGATATAGAACTAGAAAATAATGTCACAAGGAACTAGAAAATAGTATCATAAGGAACTAGAAAATAATGCCACACGTAATTAGAAAATAATGTAATACGTAACAAGACATTAATGCCATAAGAAATAAGAGAATAATTGTATTAGTAACAAGAAATTAATGCCATAAATAACAAAGAAAAATTTCCCAAAAGGAACTAGAAATTAATACCCTAAGGAACTAGAAAGTATTGAAGGAACTATGAAATAATTCCATAAATGAATAAAAAATAATGTCATACGTAATTAGAAAATATTGTAATACGCAACAAGAAAATAATGCCATAAGAAATTAGAGCATAATGTCATGAGTAACAAGAAGTTAATGGCATAAATAACAAGAAAAATTTGCCATAAGGAACTAGAAATTAATACCCTAAGAAACTAGAAAGTATTGAAGGAACTATCAAATAATTCCATAAATGATTAGAAAATTATGCCATACGTAATTAGAAAATATTGTAATACACAACAAGAAAATAATGCCATAAGAAATTAAATTATAATGCCATAACTAACAAGAAATTAATGCCATAACTAACAAGAAAAATTTGCCATAAGGAACTAGAAAATAATGCCGTAAGGAAGTAGAAAACAGTGTTTTCACTGGCATCGGTAGTGTCAAATCCTGGAGCACGTGACCCCTTCCACATTAGATACAATTTCATTATTTTTCAATAATTGTTTTTTTTTAAAGTTTATATTAACGGTGGTGTTGTAGTTTCAAAGTATGATTAAAGGCCTATTAACTTATAAAGGAAAGGTAAAAATTGTGAATGTAGGCGAGATAAAGGAAAGGACCATACCTTACGGTGAGAATAAAACCTCCTCCAACTAGACCTACTCTTCATCGGGGTCGTAAAGACGAACGATAAGAAGCTGTCAGTCTATTCCGGGATTATTTCTATTATCCTACTTAACAATTGGCTATGTACAGGCGTAGAATTGCTTTCGTATAAAAATAATATGGTACAAAACCACAACAAATTTATTTTGCCACACTGGGACTAAATAAACAAAACGAACTGAGGACGAAAACCACCAGAAAGCCCACTAGTCTTCAGACTAGGCTGTAAAACCACGCCTGTCTTACACAAATGGCTAAGTCACACAGAAAATAAGAAAATTTTGTATTGTGACAAGACGCTGGCACGCCGCCCGTAGTGAATGGTTTTCATAACCTCCCATCTGAGGTTTTACTGTATGTCTCTTTTACTTACCGCAACCATTCTCCATTACCATCTTAAAATATTGTCTCCACATTAAACAATCCTCTCTCCAACTGGATAAATTAACTTTACACTTAAATTCTCTTCTCTCTTCGGTTAATCTTTTTACAGTGACAGTGGTATCTCATTACTATCTAACCTTTATAAATTTGATTTGTTCTTCTGATACAACAACGTAAGTTGTAACTTTTAGCCGCCGGTGAAATCAGACTTCAGGATTAAATTGGTTTATATGGTTAACCTTTTTCGCTGTAAAATGTGAATGGGATATGAGGGGGTAAATAGATTTTTCTAGTGTTGTCTTTATATTAAATAGCATTATTGACTTAGAACTTCTTGCCCCTGCAAACTTCCAGCATACACCTCGTCAGCCATTCAAAGCCCGACACGCAGATCGTCCTCCATATCTTTCAGCCACTGAAGGCATGAATTATTCTGCTTGTCTCACTTTCAAAATGTCCTCTGACTTTTACGGCCTTTTTTTAAAAAACATGAACATGGCAATGCTATTTCAACAGCCCACTAGAACAACTCGTATTCTTGTGCATCATTTCCCCCTCCGGCTAACAGTGCCTCCCTAAAGTTTGCTACATGTACCTACCCAAAATGTCTTTGCCTCCCAAAATTCACGAACTCCTATAACGCCTAACTGTGCTCCTAAAACCAAAGTTGACTACATTTATATTTTTATTTATTAAGGAGTTTTAAAATTACAAAAAAACCCACCTATTTCACAATTTAATCAACAAAAAAACCACTGCCTACTGATATTTCTCAGACGAGTTTCGCACTTGGTCAGTGCATTGTTCAATGTTCAATTTGTCCATATTTCATGTTTATCTTATGAGTGGATGTTAAATCCATAAGATTTATGGCGTGAAGTGAAGTTATATCTACCTCCATCTTGGTCCATCTGTACTCGTAAAATCTGTCCATCTAGTAAAACCTGCAACAACAAGTGGAAGTGCAGCAGGGGCAATCGTTTCCTCCCAACCCGAGAATTTGGGTACTATTTTTTTAAAGAAATATTTTGTATTTTACGAACACACATTTAAATTTATTCCAATTTACTTATAAACACGTATTTTTCATGTTACTTTTAATATAAAGCAATGTATATTGGATTTACATTCATCTGACAACATTGGTAGTTCCACCCAGCATAAACACTGGCATGTTACAAGTCGCGCACTAGTTCCGTACCGGCTCGGCTACACTGACAGTATGTGTACTACAACTCCGCGTCGTCCTCGTCAGACCGAGTCGTTTGATGAAACGAAGAAAGTTAACGTTTTGATGGGAAAATGCCAAATTTCCTGTAATTTTTAAGTACAAAAATAGCTTAAAATTTCATTTCCAGGCCTTTATTTTTGAACGTTTTTCGCCCTAAACCAGCCTCATGTTTTCCTGCAAATTGTGCCTCCCCCCTGAAAGTTTATTCTGGAGCCCCTTGACCTGCAATTGTTGGATTGTGCATCTTGAGGGTTTTTTAATGAACACTTATTTAGACATGCACTTGGCAAAACCACTGCTCTCAGATATTTCTCAACAGATATTTCGGACTTGGTCAGTGCATTGATTAGTGCTGAAATAATAAAATATTCTTATAAAAAATATTGAAATGAACAAATATGTTAATTTCAATTTTTTTAGGGCTCTTTTTGTTTAGGACAGCATTCGTTTTCATACTGTATTCAGCTTCATCATTTGCAATGTCGTTTCAGTTTCCTTAAGCCTCATAGTGCTTAATAAGGGTAACCGTTGAACGTCATGATAAGGCTAATCAGTGGCTGCCTAGTAAAAGGTTACGCAAAGTGGTGCCACCTAGTCTCAAGTAGGCAGTTTCCTTAAGCTCCATATCAAGCGGCTTGGTATATCCTCCTTTCCTTAAGCGGCTTTATCTTCACGAAACCGCTTTGCTTACTGGAGGGAAGTGCTTAGTAAGGGAAACCGTCGGACGTCATGATAAGGCTAATCAGTGGCTGCCTAGTGAAAAGCTACGCAAAGTGGCGCCACCTAGCCTCAAGTAGGCAGTTTCCTTGTAGCCTGGTTGTGCTTGTCCTGTGATCTGTGACTGCGGCGTAGGCTGCAGACTTTCTATCGGCCGATAGTTTGGTCGGCTTAGAGTTATGCACATACACACATTATAGCGATTCAGTATCGGGTGATAGAAAGGTTTGATGTGCATCCCGATTGCCTGCAAACTGTTCTGTCAGCCAACTATCGGCACTGAGTGTTTAATCAATATTGGCAAACTTCTACTTGCGCACAGGCGACGATTGTTTAGTCTGACTCAGCCCCAATTCGCTCAGAGGATTGGCTTCGGACAGTCGTCTCGTGCGTTTAATTTTTTATATTATATTATTTATTTTATATTACGATGGCATCGCCCAATTCACAATCGTTGATTGTAGAAACATCCATAGAAAAGTTGATTGTAGAAGTCGAAAGCTATTCGATATGGTTTAGGTGGCGGCAAGAATAGCAATAGCTGCGTTCGTGCACTTCCTTCAAAGTGGGGCGTATTCCTTTAAGAATGTAATTACATTTATAGAGCAGATATTTAGCTTATTTAAAACTTTGTTAAAATGCAAAGTAAAAGTGCTTTACGAAATTTATCAGGGTAAAAATGTAATAAAATTTTGTTCCCTCCTGAAAAAATGTTGGTTTGTAACTTACGTTATGCAAATCCGACCTGGGTTCCCTGGTACATGACCCCACTCCCAGATCCTAGATTCTGAGACCCATAACCGGGTAAAAAAAAAATGAGCAATATATAATTGCTGCCTTTGACTTCTGACGCGTTCGGTTTCCTTATAGGTATTCTTCATTTTACTATTGGTGGATAGTTACCAAATTTAAAGCTTTGCAACGCCCACTGGCGGAATTCTTACGTAATTTTGATATGATTAGATTTACAAATTTATAATTTAGTTCTAATATTTAACCTCGAACATTATTTTTTTAAATCTCTTAATCTCATTTACGATAATATTATTAATAATTCCTCATAGCACCTAAACCTTTTATTTAATCCCTTGCAAAGCAATTATATTTTTTAAAGTGAAGACGTTTATAGGGACGCCTACAAAATCATATTGGATGGAGATAAACGTCAGTATGATTTCCGTCAGGTTACGTTATGAGTCATCTCAAATGATAACATATGATTTCATACGTCAGCAGATTTTATGTTATAGGTTATGCTGTAAAACAACTGTTTAAAAGACGTAGGTTATGTTACATTATTTATAGAACATTGATTAGGAAAAAGGTTATTATTAAATAGTTTTTGATTAGTTATTAACTATATTAATTTATTTAAATTTTAATAAATCTTAATAAAAATAATTTGATATAGGTTAGCCCGGTGGCCTAACGACAGTGAATTCTTAATCCAATTTTTTAAAATGAAAACACTCATAGGGTCGTCTGATAACAAATGTTTAGCTAATTCTTCATTACGCAAAATTAAACGTTTTTCTCAATTTAAAATATCTATAGACGTGGCTATAAATGTTTTCACTTCTGTCTGCACTCCCCCGAGTCCCACAACCTAATTTTTTGTAATAATTCCCTGTGAAGATGATTGCTTTGCAATCGAAATGTGCATAAGTGTTTAAATAAAAAGTTTAGTGGTTAGAGATTTTATTTATTTAAAATCAAAATACGCCACGGTTGCTCCAAGTTGCCACTCAAGCGATAAAGGTAATAACAAAAACTGTACTTCACAGAATTGGTAAAGCGAAAGGCTCCCAACCTAAACAATGATTGGGTTTAAAAAAAGGTAAGGGAACGCAGATTAGGTCAAAAGTGCATTAGGTAAAAATGTGTTATTATTTTTGTAAATAATAGGTTAATATTATCTACGCAGATAATTTCTTTATATTTTTCTTGAATTTTTACTCTCCATTTAACGAAACTACAATTTCATTGATATTTTGGTGAATAAATAAAATAAGGTTTCATTTATACTTGCACAATAGGTGACCAATTGCTAGGATAAGCTGTGTGAAGAAGTATGATACGAGGTTATAAGGGGGTCAATCAGCCCACAGCCTGAAGGCGCAGCACTACTCCTAAACTCTACAGACTGTACACAGGATGCGTACATATTTCCTCCTTACCCGGTGTTATGAACCACTAGAACTCCCTTCCTGATTAGTTTGGTCAACTTGGCATTAACTAAGGGTTAGGCACTTAGGAATGGGTGATGTCTTGGGCAAGGATGTCCGTAGCCCGACCTGACCACTAACCTTTTGAGAGCCCTGTACTGCTGGAATTTCCCTTCTGCTCGGTTGGTCCCAGTAGTCTTATCAAAAAGCTGGGCCCTCAAATTGGTGCTTGTTCTTAGGTAAGGATGTCCATAGCCTGACCTGACCACTAACCCTTTGAGAGCCCAGTACTGCTGGAAATTTCCTTCTGCTCGGTTGGTCCCAGTGGCCTTATCAAAAGGCTGGGCCTTCAAAAAGTGTGTTTAGTCTTAGGCAGGGATGCTTGCAGTCTGACCTGACCTCTAACGCTTTGAGAGTCCTGTACCGCTGGAATTTTTTTTCTGATTAGTTCAGTCCCATTGGCTTTATCAAAAAATTAGGCCCACAAAATTGGTGTTTAGTCTTAGGCAGGGATGCCCGTAGCCTGATCTGACCTCTAACGCTTTGAGATTCCTTTACCACTTGAATTTCCCTTCTGATCATTTCGGTCCCAGTGGCCTTATCAAAAAGCTGGGCCCTCAAAATGGGTGCTTGGTCTTAGGCAGGGATGCCCGTAGCCTGACCTGACCTCTAACGCTTTGAGAGTCCTGTACCGCTGAAATTTCCCTTCCGATTAGTTTGGTCCCAGTGGCTTTAGGAAAAGGCAGGGCCCTCAAAATGGACGCTTGGTCTTAGGCAGGGATGCCCGTAGCCTGGTCTGACCTCTAACGCTTTGAGAGTCCTGTACCGCTGGAATTTCCCTTCTGATTAGTTCGGTCCCAGTGGCTTTACCAAAAAGCTGGGCCCTCAAAATAGGTGCTTGGTCTTAGGCAGGGATGCCCGTAGCCTGACCTGACCTCTAACGCTTTGAGAGTCCTATACCACTGGAATTTCCCTTCTGATTAGTTTGGTCCCAGTAGCCTTACAAAAAAGCTGGACCCTCAAAATGGGTGCTTGGTCTTAGGCAGGGACGCCGGCAGTCTGACCTGACCTCTAACGCTTTGATAGTTCTCTACCGCTGGAATTTCCCTTCTGATTAGTTTGGCCCCAGTAGCCTTACGAAAAAGCTGGGCCCTCAAAATGGATTATTGGTCTTAGGCAGGGATGCCCGTAGCCTGTCCTGACCTCTAACGCTTTGAGAGTCCTGTACCGCTGAAATTTCCCTTCCGATTAGTTTGGTCCCAGTGGCTTTAGGAAAAGGCAGGGCTCTCAAAATGGGTATTTGATCTTATGCAAAGATGGCCACAACCTAACCTGACCTCTAACCCTCTGAGAGACCTGAACCGCTAGAATTCACTTTGTGATTAGTTCGGCCCACATAGCCTTTTCTAAAGGGCCCTCAGGGTGTTTAATCTTAGGCAAAGATAGGTGTTATCCGAGCTGACCACTGTCCCTTAAAAAGCCCTGTAATGCAACATTTACCAGTGTGTTTGTAAATCTGTTTGAAGAAAAAGGTGGAATTTGTGAAAGCAGACTAAGGGTGCCTAAACGATAGCCTCTTATCTTAATGTCAGGAATAATGTACAGTCCATCGTATGAATCCCCTACAAATCCAACCTCATCTCGCGACTCCCGCCTCCCGCCCTCTAAGCGGGGGACTTGGTGCCCGGGTAACTAACGTCGGGCTCTAAAGGGGGACTTGGTGCCACTATCTGTGAAAGCTCAAAGAGCTTGCTTTAAGGTCTGGACTGATCCCTGGGACGAGACGATACCTTACCATGACACTACGGTTCAGAGTCAACAAGAGGCAATTATAAATGTTAATGGAAATGCAAAGTAAGAGGAAGGAACTTGCATTATTGCCGCCTCTATTCAATCAGTGTATCCTGAAGGCAGTTACAGGAGCAACAAAGCCGGCGATGAGAGGTTTAGTATCTTGGTACACCTCGATACTAACACAAAAGGAACTAGAACTTCAACTGCCACTCGGGGATTTTATTTGTTTATATTTAGTCTTGGGTGGATCAGCCTTCACATTCAATAAGCTAATATTGAATTTAACACACAGAATATCTCCCCATACCCAACAGAATGTCAATAAAGCCATATTCTAAACGAAAAAACACACTCACAATCAAATACTATATCCGAACTCATAGCTAACAGCCACTCTATGAACAACGGCACACCACAGAGCACCAAAACATCAGACTTATAATAATACAACACACCAGAGCAACAGACTTATCCGTGACACAGCATTGAACAATGCACTGATCTAGTGCAAAGCACGTCTGCTGAAAAATATCAGTATGAAGTGGTTCTTTTGCCAAGTGTTTTCATAAGAACCTTTTTCTAAAAGACCTCAAGATTTACAACACGAAAACTGCAAGTTGTAAAAGATGTTGTGTAAACTTCGGGCTAAGTAGTTTTGTGGGGCTGTGAGACATGAACGACGGTTACAAAAAAAAGATTCGAAACCTTCGCTGGACCTAATACGACCAGCCAGTGTGACTTATTGCCGAGGAGAAATAGAAAATAATATTGAATGTAGAATTGTGAAGTAAACGTAAGACACTTTAGTACAGGATATAAGAGGGGTATTATAGCACCACTGTGTTGTAACCAGGGAAATCTGGGTGCCAGAAATAAGCTGTTCCTTTAAGAGGGGGAACTGGGAACTCTCAGTCCCCAGAAGAAAATTAAAAGATATATGTAGGTTGTTCAATGTTTGTACTTTTTCAATAAAAAAAAACAATAATAATGTTAGTAAGACGTTATTTTGAAATATTTTTTAGTTTGCTATAAATAAATATGTATACAATAGCAATAAGCTTATATATAATTCTTAACTGTAAGTGTAGCTTTTAGAATTAAATAATGAACTAATACGTCCTAAGTTTATTAATGAATAGGAACAAAATAGATTTTACTGTTTTTACGTGTAATAAAGAATGAGTAGCAATAACAATTACGTAGGGTGTTCGGACAGCTAGTACAACCCCCTCTTCCCCGGTAAAACAAGTATAAGACACTAATAAAATTAACGAAAGTAGTATTCTTTGCTCTAGGCCTAGAAGGTAGTTCCTGTATTGTCTAACAGATAGTGCTGGCTGTTCACATTAGTTTAAATTTAATAACATTAATAATGAACTTAATTTATTTAGTCAATATTAGAATTTCTCTTGCATTTATAAGTTGTCCTTCAAAAACAAATTAATTCTGTAAGTTTTGTTGTGGTTTTTGTAGCCATAAGGATCGAATTTTTAAACGCATTCTCAATTTCAGTGATTTAATTCTAACGCAAATTGTCAATGGAACAAAAAATAATTTTCGTTTCACTGAAATTTAACGATACATCAACGCCTTAGTATGCAAGTTCAACACACATTATTATGTTTTCATAGCGTGATTTCACCCCCAAACTGGCTACTTGTTTAAAATAGACACCCGAGTATAAGCAAAAGCATATGTTTGCCCCTAACCAGCGTGACCTTCAAATACAGTAGGTACAAACTGCTGACAATTTATATTTGTTTTCCCCCAATTTATTGGAACATTCTATTAAATAATGTTTTTGATATGAAGAAAATGTAAAAGCTGGTTGTTCAAATTTAAAAAAAAAAAACACGCAATAGCCTATTTCTTTCTGTTTTTTTTTTCTTTGTATACGTTTGAGTACATTTTTCTGCCTCTCCTAACATTAAAACATTTTTTTCGTTGACATGTTTCGCATTAACTCCATTCTTAAAACATTAATCAGTTCTAAAGAGTAATAATAAGATTTCGAGAATTTAATTAATCCGAAACGCATCAACAATTGTTAATGTTAAAACAGCCAGAAAATTGTAGTCAAATGTGTGCAAATAGTCCTGACAGATGAGTAAAATGAGTACAAGAATTTATTTTCATTACCCTTCCATTAGAAAAACAAGTATAATATTTATACCTATTTATATATTGTAAAGAATATGTGTTATAAATTATAGATTTATATAACAAAGTACGGTACTGAAATATGATATCTATTTGTGTATTTATTATATATTTATACAATTGCAAAGTACGGTACTGAAATATGATATCTATTTGTGTATTTATTATATATTTATATAATTCCAAAGTACGGTACTGAAATATGATATCTATTTGTGTATTTATTATATATTTATACAATTGCAAAGTACGGTACTGAAATATGATATCTATTTGTGTATTTATTATATATTTATATAATTCCAAAGTACGGTACTGAAATATGATATCTATTTGTGTATTTATTATATATTTATACAATTGCAAAGTACGGTACTGAAATATGATATGTATTTGTTGTGTTTATATTATATGTATTAGTTATACAATGTAAATTTGTGATTCGTCATATTTAAATATTACATTGTTTTTTATTATGATTGTGATTATAATTGTAAATATTATAGGTATTTAGAAATAGAAAAAAGTTGAGAGGCCATTATAAATATACTGTCAAGGTTATTTGTGTTTTTTAAGGAAAATACGTAAGCACAACATTATTACACCATTAGATTTTTACAAAAATTTTATAAAAGCGTTTACACAGTTTAATAAACTTTTAACGGATGTAGACATACATCATTTATTGCATTTCGTATTTCATCTACTGGAGCGCCTTCACGAGAGTCGCGAGGACAATTGATGCAACCCGCATTACGGCAGACAATGTTTTTTACCTAGGCTAGTATCAATCATGTGACAGCTAAGATGGAACTAATGTACTTGTAATTGGGTGTTGAGTATGTGTAATTGATGCAACTTTAAATGTTGTATATTTGATACTGTTAGGTTGTGTGACGTTGGTTATTTTTGTTTTGTTTTTGTAGATTTGTGGATATGAGGCGTTCGGCAAAGTTTGATTGGTGTTTTTGTTTGTGAGTGCTTTTTTGTTCGTGGTAACGTGTTTTAGAGTGACCTGTTTGGTCTATGTAGAAACTTGGCCAGACATCTCTTATCCATAAACCACAACCATACAAACATAACATAAAACCTACAAATTCTTAACAAACAAAACAAAAATAAACAGTGTCACACAACGGAGTAGTATGAAATATACAAAAACATTCTAAGCTACACGCAACACACATACTCAACACCCAAATACGTTATAAGGCCGGCCGCACACTGGATAAGGCACGGCGAGGCGAGGTGGGACGTTTTTGCCTTGCCCGGTGGTTAGTAGCAGCATACAACACGGCACGGCAAAGCATCTCCAGTCTCAGTATTCTAATTGCATATCAGTCTCAGTTCTAAAAGGTAATTGAATACAAATTCATCATATGATACAATTTATTTGCATGCCATTGAAATCGTTAGGACATGTCTACCTTTAATAATAAGTAACTTAACCTAACCTATAACATTTCACCCGGTCCGAACTTCCATACTAGTCATACAGTAGACAAAATATACAGAAAAATATACCTCTCGTCGATATGGCCCAACTGAAGCAGATGTTCTGTGTGTTATATCTTCGGTCGGCGGTCACGCTGGAGTGTACTCACGTCAACCTTTTTTATTTCTTTCTAATTCACTAACTGTAGAGAGATTTGAACAAGAAATGAATACATATTTGAAAAAAAAAACTATATTAATATCAATTATCATCTACTACAGGTTAAAAAAATATATTTGAATTTGATTGGATGAATAAAAACGTATTTATTTAACGATTGAAAATTTAAACAAGATATATATATATATCAAAAGAGTGTGAGCTAATAGAAGGAATTGAATAACAATCTATTGCAAACTGTTGCTTGTTCTCTACTTTAACCAAAAAAATGCTTCTTTTACTATACAATTTATCCCAATAGCACTAAACACTTATCCGCGCAATCCCCATCCATGCACAGAATGATTTGTCTTATGGCATTTGACCGACGGACGAAAATTGACGAGACAGTACAAAGCGCCTTAAGCACTGTCTCGCCACGCCTTGCTGTGCCTCATCCAGTGTGAGGCAGCTCCATTCAAACCAATCAAAATCACTTCGCCTAAGACACCTTAAGGCTAAACGCCGCGCAACGCCGTGCCTCATCCAGTGTGAGGCAGCTCCATTTAAACCTATGCAAATCACTTCGCCTAAGACGCCTTAAGACTAAACGCCACGCAGCGCCGTGCCTCATCCAGTGTGAGGCAGCTCCATTTAAACCAATGCAAATCACTTCGCCTAAGACGCCTTAAGGCAAAACGCCGCGCAGCGCCTTGCCACAGTCAGTGTGCGGCAGCTCCATTTAAACCAATGCAAATCACTTCTTCTAAGACGCCTTAAGGCAAAACGCCGCGCCGTTCCTTATCCAATGTATGGTCGGCCTAACTCTCATACAAATTTTAGATTTCAACTCCCAAACCTTTCTTCACTTAATATCCCTATCCCACCCCACCTTTTACCCGCACCCTAACCTAAAACAAACAAGAGGTCAGTTACTGTATTGAGTTTACAATAGGATACAACTTCCGAAACAGCCGTCTTCGAGTGCTACTACTGTATAGGCAAGTGTTTGTAACATATTAAAATATGTTCAAGTGCATTAGTAGAATTGTTGAACAAATTTCAGTAAAAATTCCAACGTAAAAATATATTCATTTTAAAAAACTATATGATAATATTGTTTGTATTTGGCTGTAGTTGGATATGAAAATACGTTCTTGAAAATACTGCATTAAAATTAGAGATGAGCTTCAAAGATATTTTTGTTAGTGAAATGTATATTCAATAAATAGTATACCTGGAAAAATGTCCATTACAACACTTGTACAGTAGACGAGTAGACTATATCTGGCGCATTTGCATTTGTTTTATACATCTGAGATGCAGTACCCCTGGATTATAGGCAATCATTAGCAAGCTAGTTCCTCGTGCTTCACACGTGCCACGCTACACTTATTCCGTTCCATAGTAACACATTAAAACCTTTTTTGTTGCGGTAGTTCCCTTGTTTTCCTCTAGCTTCCACCGCCTTAATCCTTAACCATTCGCGCCTTTCCTCAGAACGTCCTCCAGTTCTCCAGTTCTCCATTCCTACTGGTTCGACCTTCTGTTTGTTCCGCCAGCTCATGGTTCAGTTCTCTGAAGCGATTACTCTACCAGCGGGTGGCCTTGTATTTCTCTATCCTCCACCGCCTTTATCCTTATGCATTCTCGCCCCTTCTCAGCACGTCCTCCAGTTCTCCATTTCTAATGTTTCGATCTTCTGTTTGTTCCGCCAGCTCATGGTTCTGTTCTCTGAAGCGATTACTCTACCAGCGGGTGGCCTTGTATTTCTCTAGCTTCCACCGCCTTCATCCTTATGCATTCTCTCCTTACCCCAGCACGTCCTCCAGTTCCCCGATTCTACTGGTTCGATCTTCTGTTTGTATCGCCAACTCATGGTTATGTTCTCTGAAGCGATTACTCTACCAGCGGGTGACC